>QNGE01007430.1:0-23219 GCA_008508345.1 Paragonimus westermani | reverse complement strand
TTCTGCTCTGATGAGGTGATTAAAGGGAACTCAGTGTTTCAAATCTCCTACTGACCTTTGAAAGCACGAATTTTCCCATTCATTCATTTGTCGGATGGTTGACTCGGCCGCGGCTGTGATTGTTAACTTGAACACGCAACGCGCTGCTTTGCCGAATATTTCGTTGTTGAAGTTGTTGTTTCTACTGCTGCTATTGTTGTTGCCACTCCTGTTGCAAATCGCAAGCGCATAACAGAGCACTGTTGAATGGCGACTTCCGAGTAATTGTCTAACTGATGAATCTGCTAAATATTACACAATACGCAGGACTGAATTAATAGGAAGCCATTGGATTTTCATACTTAATGAAGAAAGGGGCCCAGCAGCGATATGCATTTGCATGAGAAGCATTAGAAGCACGGATTCACTACTGCCTACCACATTAATCGTATTTGGTAAACGAACGCAATGCGAATATTAACAATGAATCATCCTCGTCAATAAAAAGGAGCTCCATTCTCAAAGTCATGGTCAAATGCTCAAACTGTAGACCTCGCTATTTATTATCACCTACATGATGATTTGACCAAGATCACCTTACTTGGACCAGCTTCTGTCACTTGCACCAAGAGTTCAAGACCATATTAAACTGTCTACAAAAGCCACTGCTTTGTTTTCGCGCGCGTGTACATGCGACCAGCTCAAACGATTTCACGTCACCAGACAATCAACGAGCCCATGACTACCCACACAGTTGCTGTCACGATCGGTCAGCGGCTTTCGCTTCAAAGTCAGTTTGTCACAGTGACCGGGGCCAAAAGAACGTCTGTGCAAAGACGTTACCACAAGTGGTCCGCACCGCACCACTGGCGGTTTCACATCATCCCCACTTTCAAAAAGGGCTTGCGCACAGAGTGTGCAAATCACAGGGGGATCAGCCTGATTCCTATAGCTTCAAAGTTGCTCATAGTCAGTGCGCCTCGTAGACTAAGCGAAACGTGCGAGCTAGGTTTCATTCCGGCCGTGGCTGCACTAATCACATCTTCACATTCCGTCAAATGTTTGAATTACATTTATGGAGAACGTCAACAGTTGTCTTCTTGGACACCAGAAATGCTTTCGATTCGGTTGACAGAGCTGCAGTCTAAGACTGTCTATCGCGGAAGGGTGTGCCTGAGAAGCATGTGAACATGCTGAAAGCAATTTACTATGAGACCTCGGGCGGAGTTTGAGCCTATGGTCATCATCATCATAGACAGCAATACATCAGTGGTTCACACTGACGTTAACTGCCATACAACCATAAAGATAAAGGTCATCCCTGCATAGGAAGAACGAAAGAAGAAATGGACGGGGAGAGATATAACTACAAAAAGAGCTACGTCTATGTTAAGACATTCAAAATTAAGGCACCCATACCTGGTAATCAAACAGCTTATGGTAGTGTATCGCTGACCTTCAATATCTCTGCAACGAGGTCATCCAACCTCCCCCTTCTTATTTAACTTTAAAGTAGACGAGATCCTAAATTGTTCCCTGATAAACTGCGAAGATGTTGGTGTGGATTTGCTTCCGGGCACTCGACTTCGAGACACTGAGTATGCAGACGACACTTTTCTAACCTGCGAAGCCTCACAGGAAGTTCACACTATCCTAGACACATTAGACTTCAGTTCATCAGTTTGATTACGGCCTTTTCACCTACGACTTGCAAGGTGCCGCTGCAATGTTGACAGAACCGCACCTGCTCTCACTCTTGGTGGTGAGCAGTTGGTGGTCGAGAAGTTTATGTACTTTGGGAGCCGTATCAGCGCTGGTGGAATGTCTAACGTGAACATAAATCAGTTAGCAAGGGCTAGGATGGATTTTGCCAGCTTGCACCATTTGTGGCGTCAGTGGTATCTCAGTGTTTCTAGGAAATGCCGAGTGTGCAATGCCGCTGTAAAGGTAGTCCAACTGTACTGCTCGAAACCCTGGTTTTCGATCGCTGATTTCCCTGAAACACTAGCGGTGTTTGATGAGAGTACCTCGTGAGCAGTGACGAAGTTCGCCGACATTTCTTCTGAAAGGATAAACTTTGTAGACCTGTAAACATACCGATCTCGCTTCAAAGGCTTTATTGATCTGACTACATCCTACAAAAGCCAACTCACCGCCTGACACGCCGTGCTTCGTTTGCGAGTAGTGGGAGCGACAGCCCGGATGTATGAAGGCACTCACTGTGAAGCTCGCTTCCGTAGGGTACTCCCGGTACGTAGCTTTGGTCCAAAACATAATGTTTGAGGACACTATTTGATATCGCGAAGAACGGAAGTCAATGACGCTCGTGATGCGAGTCCCCGTGTGCATTACTATATCTTTCTCTTTATCCCGATACGTTTTCACTTCTCCACCTTACACACTACTTTCTCATATTGTTGCCCGTTTGCCAATCGGTGGTTTTTTGCGTATTAAATACATACACCACATTCAGTGTAAAGAATAAGACCGACAGGCGTGTGAGTGGAGGTCACTTGCAGTCCAGCCGAACAAAGTTGTTCAGAAGATGGTAAGTTAGTAGAAAAGCCAATTCTTTACATCTCAAAAGCAAAAATGAGGATTCCAATGGTAAGATGTGGATTGGAAAGAAGGGTATTAAAGACATAAGATAGGGACAATTTAAACATAGAAGTAGATGTTGCTGCTTTCTAGATACGGTTGGGAGGAAAGAGACAAGTCTAGACCGACAACCAGACAAAACTCTCGGCATGCAATGCGACAACAAAGCTGAGGACAGGATAAGACAGAAAGCCACTATGGCCAAGTTTGTGAAAATAACAAGTGATCGTTGGCTGATACGAACGAACAACATATAACTGCCTCAATTCATATATGCCAAAAACATCCGTCGTCTCTTCGTTGACAGGAACACAGACATGTGCATCATGCTATGTCAAATCCGCCGACTGAACGAAAACCATTGTCCCGAGTAAGCCACTGATCAAGGCGGGTGATTTTACGTGGTATCACGACCACCGACACTCCAAGCAGTGGCTTTTTTAAGCATATATAAAGCAGTTTATCATACTATTTGTAGAAACAACGAGAAGGTGGTGAACTGTGCTGGATGATAATACAACTGGAAGCCACTGTATTATTATCACACAAATATGGAAACGAAAGGGGGACCACTTTAGCACCATGAAACGTGATTAATAAAAAACGGGTAAGCGAAAGCAGGAGGCAAACGCAAAGTAGGAGCTCCAACGACAACAAAAAATTAGAAGATGTCACTTCGGCAAAAGAAGCAATTTTGCCACGTTTGTCATCTCATGGAGGTTCCCACGTCACTATTAATATTTCTTTGAAAAGAATTTCGAATAACAGCAGCTGAAGACGACATTGGCTAGAAAGAACAACCTTTTCCTAATGTCTACAGCTTGTAGTAATATCACTTCAAAGTATCAACGCTCAACACCTTCTAGATCCACACCGAGAACAGACAAATTGGACCAAACTTGATGTTAAGTTTTACCACATCCCCTCACTGTTTCATATGTTGCCCGCCATATTGCTTTTATCAGTCACACCTGAAGAACGCAAAAGCAGGGTGCTACAGAATAGACGCCGGGCAGGCACACAAGACCTGTCCTAGCCACTTTATCGAGTGAGATCGGACTACTTCGTGTGAAAGCATGCTATCTGTTCCCAGAACAGGTGGCTGAATCTCACTGTTCTCGTGTTACTGCCACCGTCACGGGAACAAGCCTCTGCAGACAATGATCGTCTGAAAAAAACACTTACGAACACTTTCAACGTGGAGCGGGTTCATGACCACATACTGCGTGCAAAGTCACGTTGTACACTTTATCCATTAAAGGAAGAGGGTCACACCAGCACCAGAACATCCTCAGGTTATCTAATACTAACCAGGTCACAGCGAAACACATATCCCCCTAACAACAACAACAACAACAACAACAACAACAACAACAACAACAACAACAACAACAACAACAACTGTGACACAACTCATAAGATGATTAACCCCCATTCACTCATCTACAACGGTTTTGAGGTAGATGAGAAACAACTGCAGCCCGAGTCGACACTCACCACAGTTGTGAGGTGCTGAGGTGCCAAAAAACAAGGCTGGAAAGAAGCAATAAAAATTCTAGAGGTGTAGACGGGTCGCCGACTGCGGCATCTTACCATATCGGATAACGTCTGGACAATTTAAATGATCACTAGGGCCTAAACAATTAACACACTTTCCAGTTTTTCCAACGGAACGATCAAGAGCTTCATATTTCGTGGCTGATCTATGTTTGTCGCGAATATGCCACGTTTCCGAACTGCAGAGCAAAAAAAGCATACGCACCACATAGCCCTCCATTCAACGACAACCGGACGTCAGCTCGAAGCTGTAAATGACGCAGGCTGCAAAGGCAGCTTGCGTTTTTGCTATCACCACTGATATCTCATCAACGACTTTACAAGCTGACGGGATAGTCCTACCCAGGCATGTGGAACAGTCCAGGCTCAAGCGGATTGCCTGCAATAAAGAGCGTAGAAGTGAAGAATGCTCCAGTCTGGGGGTAACAATCTGAGAGTACAAAGTGTATTCCATACAAGCTAACCCGGTCAGTCCTTTCGTGTAGCATAGTCTGCGTGCATCCGACAGAAGAGCTAAGGAAGACAGCGTCATCGGCATGTTCCATGTCGGTCAACCTAGCGCACCCTCCAGTGCTATCCATGGCAAAATTGAACAACAAAGGAGAGACCGGACACCCTTGGCGGGCACCGCCAGAAGTGATGAACACCTTGGAGATTTGTTCATGATCGTTCGGTTTGTTTTTAGGGTAGGCCTATAATGACCTCAGCAGGCTCGGATTGCTTAAAAGACAATTCCAAAAAACTACGAGCAGCTGAATCAAAAGCAGTTCTTAGGTCTAGTATCACGACTGTCAACTGCCTGCAGGGGTACCGATACACCAAAACCCATCCCGGGGCGAAAATGTAATCAATGCATCCTCAACCGGAATGGAATCCTGCCTGTTCTTCATGCAAATAACTTTCAACAGACTTAGTAGACCGACGCAGTATAAGGCTAGGGCGCAACTTCGATGCAACAGACTAGAATGACGCTCCTGCGGTTGTCCTACAAAGGCCAGACCCCTTCAGGAGAACCGAAATCACTGTTGATAAGCATCAACCACGAAAAACCTCCCGTTTCTCAAACCGTCTGAAGGAGGTTTGCTGGTTCTGACGTCAACCTCTTCCCGCCATCCTTGAGAAGAGAATTCTGGTCCAACTTAAGCTAAAGCGCCACTTCTGCTTCCGGCAGAGGACCATCTGGAATGCAGTAATAACCATTGGGGTCCCGTCGCCTGTGGTCCCGTCAAGACCAGCTGAAATATAGAGACTGTGAGATGCGCACAGTCTTTCACTGTAGTGGACGAGCTGCACCCGCGAACCAAACATACTCCACAGCCGCTTCTCGTTTGGAGAGAGAATAAGTTGGGCACTTAAATCTGCAGCCAGTATAAGTATGCCAGTGTGATTAGTCTGTTATACAGGGCCAACGAATGCACTGCAAGATCCATTATTGGTAAAATCCGAACAATGGTCTTCGGGAGCACACGTCGATATAACGAATACACAACGCCTAGCTGATTTCCGCCGACAGACTTTAGCCGATTTGCTAGGTCTGACTGCACATAAGTTAGTTTGCTCTGATCCGGTAGAACGAACGCTCGTCTGATCTTCAATTCAGTTCGATTCCCACTCTAGTCCGACCAAGAGACTCAGGTTCAGCGTCACTAAACATCATGGAAGAGGAGCGCTTGGATCAACAAGGTATAGGGCGAACTCAAGTGAACAACGGTGCTAGAGTGGTATATTGACATCTTCGAGACGGAGCACGCATCAAAGTTGTCAAAGTATCTTGCTGACCAACTTGTCAAAAAGTGCGAATATTGAAAGTGTCAACGGTCACCGTTTGTCGGTTTTAGAAAGCAAGTGTCACCCGAGAGAGAGAACGGTAAACTCTGGTACTCCCAGCTCGTTTACGCCACAGGAGGGGAACACCCGAAGCCTCAGACTCAAAACTCTGACCTGCGAAGCAACCAGAGATAAGGTCACATTCGAGGACACTACTCGGAGCCAGTAACTCGACAGCCTGCTTCATCTAGGAGAGGTAGATTTGCCTAGTTCGAGAGTACAATGAATGAGAGACTGTTGTTTGACTGTCGTCACTGCTGTATGCGGAGGACGTATTCGAAACCACATCGGAATTTTAAAGGATATTAAACGTTATTCGGTCGTACCGGAAAAGATGCCGGTGGTCATGGTAAACGGTCTAGGGGATCGGAGTGCTCCTCTGTTTGGGGAAACCCAGCTAACTCCGTTCTTCCCTAGCTGGAAAACAGCAGTTCCACAATCGCAAAAAATAATTCTATTGCATGATCGGGGAATCGTACGTAAGTACCCAAGCACATCCACGTGGTCGGCAGTGCAAATGCTTTTCGTCTCAATGCTCTCCGATTTATTTGAGATGGTTGTATCTGATAGGACCGAAGTCCTAGTCAGCATATCCATCTAGATGCGTAGAGCGCACGGGCGTGATCACCGCGACAAGGTAGCATAGTACGTCGGGAACCAACTGTGTCGGTTGAGAACTGCTCTGATCTTACACGATGAAAAGCACAGTATATCAAGATATCTGTAGACGTCAAACGGTTTGCGTTCGAACCTCCTGTTTACTGTCACCATGTAAGGTAATACTATCGACATGGTATTAGTTTGTGATTGTTTTTCATTTCGCCAACCATGAGACAACCTGCAGTTTTGTTCATAATATCACTAACTACAAATCTGAAGGAAAATAAACGTAAAAGACTCCTATACTTCAGCTCAGATTAGGGTTTACGGTGAACTGTCTGACAGTTTCAGCACCATGAGCGGCGTACGCCAAGGCTGTCCGCTGTCACATTTTTGTTTAACTTTGTCACAGACGAAATAATGGAGGATTGTCTCCAGCACACACAAAATTCCGGTGTGGACCTCTTACCTTGTGAAAGACTGAATGATCTTGATTATGCTAACGACAAGGTGTTGCTGTTTGACAACTTTCAAGCAGCACAAGCAATGCTAGACGCTATTCCGCGTTGTGCTAAATATTTCCGAATGCGCTGTGAAGCCTCAAAATGCAAAGTTCTTCTGCAGGATTGTTGTGATCACATAGATTTGATGTTAGATAATGTAGTCACGGAGGTTGTTGACCGGTTCGTATACCTGGGAAGTTGCATCAGCGGCGGTGTAGATAATGAAATAGAAGCGCGCACCACTAAGGCTAGGACGGTATTCGCTAATCTGGGGCATCTCTGGCGACATAGAAGTATTTCTCTGAAGCCTAAAGGTGAGGGCTTAACGGTGAGGACCGTACTACTTTACGGCGGCGAGACCTGGCCGCTCAGGATAGAAGACGTGAACCGTCTTCGAGTATTTGATCACCGATGTCTGCGTTCAGTCGCTCGTATCGGGTGGCACCCGCGTGAAAGTAACGAAGTCCGAAAGCGGGTGTTTGGTAGTGATTACCAAACGAGTTCTTTTGTCCAGTCTTTACGTTTGCACAGGCTTAGATGGTTAGGTCATGTATTAAGGATGCCAGCTAGTCGTCTTCCACACCGAGCACTGTTTGCTGACACTGCGACCGATTGGTGTAAGGCGCGAGGTGGTCAGATAATGACCTGGCGTAGGGAAATGAAGTCGTTCACCAAGGGGTTGGCCGCTGTAGATCGAGTTCGTCTTCCGGGCTGGGGCCCTCGCGACTCACGGAGTCGGTGGCTGGAGACTGTAGGTGAGATGGTGGCTAATCGAGCTCAGTGGCGTGAATGTTGTCGTTGTTTGGCTGAGTTGTCTGTGAAGTGAGTGTATTTAATGACGCGGGGCAGTGAAATCCGTAAGGAAGCTGTCTTGCTGATGACGCCTTACTCTCACTCATTGCTCGGTTTTATTTGCAAGGTGTAGGCCCCTTGATGTTGAATGTTTGAATATAGACATAGTTATCTTCAGTTCTTAAGTCCCATCCCGTCCCATTCTTTTTCCCTCTCTTCCTATATAGGGTTTGCTTTCCTTCATGGTTGTGTGACAGTTAATCATTAGTGTAAACCACTGATGTATTGCTGTCTATGATGATTGATGATGATGAAAAGACTCGCAGCATTCCAGTGAAAACGGTGAAGGGTGGAGACACATTGTTACAAGACAGCTCAACTTGAGGTATGACTGTATGACGTCCACAGAACGGGCAATTGTGTAATTGATAGATACCCCGTTCCCAACAAGACACTCACAAGAGCAAGGAATGAATCAAAGACTACCCCGATGTCCACAAACATAACTACCGTTGACTACTGGTAGGAACGAAGGTATTCAAGAGGTTGACGAACAGGTCGGTTCGGCCATTTCGTTTACGGCCTGCGTGAAACTCCATCTGCTCCTCGTGACGCTGCACTTCAAGCTTCTGGACAACCTGTGAAGAATAACGGTCTCCAACGGTTTGGGCAAAATTGAAATTATACAGATCCCTCGGTGGTTGGTGCGCACGTTAAGGAGGCCTTTCAGAAAGGTGGGGGTGAGCAACAATTCCTCCCAGGAAAACAGAACCTTCACAATACTTCAAATCCTGAAAAGCAGAATGGACGGTTCTTCTACCTGCAAACCACCATCCTTACAAACGACTGAAGGGAAATTGTATGAACTGAGTGCGTTACGATGAGGACCTGGACATCCTCTCAGGTCTCGACTTCAGTAGGAGCACATTTGGCACAAAAGACAAAACAGTTGACACGGATAATCGACCAAGTTGTAAATGAATGCGTTCAAAGCAGGGTTGCAGGATACTCGCAGAGTATACGTTTACAAGCAATCTGCCCCACAGGTTATTTCAAGATGGAATGTCAGCCTCCAGAAATTTTCGGGTGCTAATTACATCTCGGTTGCACATTCTGGTCATCACATTTCGCAGACCTTTTGGTGATGTTGCGTATCGTGACGCATGCTGTCAGTCAGCAGTGACCAGTCTGTTACGGGGTTAAAGGTAATGCGCAAAAACCCATTAGCACGAGTCACTCCACGACAGCCATAACTAGCCATCGGAAAACCATCCTGAGAGTCTACCCCACGTTTGTGCGTGCTACCCGATGAAGATACCTGTAGAAGATAGTAACTAGCACCCCCGGTTTGACAGATGGTTACTACAGCCGAATAATACTGGTTTAGGCTTAACCATTTGAACTTCCACGGGATACCGGAGAATTGCAGACATCTTGACAGAAGTCAATGGCTTTGTGTTAAATATAATATATATACAAACAAATGTGCTTGAAGCAAAGGCACCGCTATAACTAAACTATATCGAAGATAAATAGGGGTTGCTTCGGTGAACTGTTTCGTATTTAAAAGAAGTCCACGGATCTGGACAAATTAGAAACTGAATTTTTATTGTAGTTTGAGTAAAGGGACACAAGAAGACTTCAAAAGCAAACAAATAACTCAAATAATTTGGTCCAACTCCTTGGTATACTCCAGCATGACTTTCGTAACGTCTGATGAGGGGACAGAATCATCCTCTTGTCTTGTGTCTTTTTGAAAATGGTACACATTGTCCTTGTCAAGAGTCCAATTCCGCTATAAGCAATGAGTAGATGAGGAAAAACCGGGTTACCGTTTGCCCAAATGACAGCATAGATTGTACATCATCGTAGAAAAGCGTGCGGGCCGCTTCATCCAGAGACAAACTCTCATACGCGGCCTCTATACAAGAGGCAACTTCGTTCCTGAGTCGTAGAGTGAAATATTAAGGAATTTACTACTCACCGTGTGGTGTTCAATAGAATGTCAATGAAGAAATCATAACGCCTTGAAGGCACATTGTCCTTTGACAGAAATACCCTCTGAAAATTTCCTTCCATTAAGTACTGCTCCATGGAAACCGGGTGATTAATGTACAAATTTGAAGTTATTTCTTCGATACTCAATCGTTCCAGTTCCTACTAGAAAAATAAACTTGGAAATCGTATTACCGTATGGAAGTCCGCTAGTTTGTTCTGTGCAAGAAGTCTTAGTAGATTTAACCCCAGTAACTCGTACTTAACAGCGGACTCTGGCAGGGTAGATCTATTTCCGTGGATGAATTTGAAGTTGCGTTGCTCACTTATAATCGTAATAATAGCATTTCAACTGAGCTATATAGTGTTCGAATAACGGAATATCTCTTTGCTCAAGAGCAAGAAAACACGCAATTTCCAGTGTGTCGCCTGTATATATGAATAATGGTTGAAATGACATACGTGCAATGAAGAGCTCCCTTCTCGAAGCTTCCCCTTCTTCTTTGGGCAAGTATGTGAACCGCGTTAGGGAGGACTGAATGGCAGTAACGTAACCACTGCAAGTGTCATACCGTAATTTCCTTGACCTTTTCCGAGCACAGCTCAACATTGTGGTTTTTTTTATTCCATTCTTGAACAAGGGCCTGGAATCTTCTCACTAGATCCTCCAGCGTCAACGTCTGAGTCATTCGTAGCAGGCAGGCCGAATCGAACGACCTTGAGATCGCGGCACAACTCAGCCGCTGGTTGGCTTAACCAGGCACTTGAAGAGTCACCCCTTTATCAAATGTGGAAAGCCTCCAGTTCTGCCAATCCCAAAAAATTAACCACGATTGAAAGACCTAATCCGGGAGACTTCCACCACCAA
Source organism: Paragonimus westermani (assembly GCA_008508345.1). Taxonomy (NCBI): domain Eukaryota; kingdom Metazoa; phylum Platyhelminthes; class Trematoda; order Plagiorchiida; family Troglotrematidae; genus Paragonimus; species Paragonimus westermani. Next base: position 12,500 of record QNGE01007430.1, on the reverse strand, counting down.
ATGAGTGTTGATTCTGTGAAATGAGTAAACGAGTGAAGAGGACAATTTAGGGAAGAAGAATTAAGACGCTCCGGGGACTAGAACAGCCTACCTAAACGGGATCTCGCCAACGAGGTCAGATATGTGCGTTTAAAAGGCTCTGACATATCGGTTTCCACATCTCCTTCCGATGAGAATTCACGAAGCGAAGAGGTTCCCAGTAATTTGGGGCATGAATACTCAGCAATTAGGATCGGATGCGAAATAGTTGACTTGGGTAGATTGCCGTGGTGCCAACGATGCTAACGAAGCGTTGGACATAATTGACGATAAACTTGTGTAACTGAACAACGCACACGCCTCATTATGGCGCAATAGGCATAAGGGGAATTTTCTATGGTGGAAAAGTTGATGGAAGGGCTCATTGGCGCGAAAGCAGTGCTGAGGTTGAATACAGCAAGTCTCTAGACATATTAAGTTTTATCAATACAAGACGGCTAGAGGGTGACACTGTGAAATAGAACTTAGATGTAGAACAAGTTTTGAAATAATCTAGCGGTGAAACACCACGAGAACAGCAAAGCATTTTGTAGCTATATCCGGGGCAAAAAGGGTCATTAGGAGAAGGCGGGGTAGCAGCGTTGATACTGAAGGCACGACTGTTTTATCACCACTACAAAAAGTGGAAGTGTTTCGCCGGTTTTTTTGTGGGCAGTACACATTCCGGACTTTGTAAAGACCGCAGTTGGACACAACACAAAGCCTGCAGCAGGAACTCCGAAGGAAGTCGAAATAGGAGACAGTTTTATTGGTAGATTGGATGGACTAGACGAGAGTAAAGTGATGGGTCTAAACTGTATCTCGTCAGCAATACATGAACCTCCTGGTGAATTTTTGTAGAAGCCGCTCACTCAGCTGTTCAGTCTCGCTCTTCAGAGGGCCAGCATCCCAGATGAATTGGGGGGGAAAAGGGGTTGTACCCGAGGTAAGAAACTACCGACCAGTAATTATTGTGTCGATTGCCCTAGAACTACTAGAAAGAATTGTTGAATGTGGAATTTTGAGGAACCTTGTTGAGAATAAGGTTCTCTTTACAGGCAACCATGGGTTCTTGAGGCACAGGTCACGTCTTACCAGCCTGTTTTGTTTTCCCGATCACAGAAATGATGGATATTTTGGAGAAGTTCGAGGATTTCAGGGAGGTATTCGATTCACTGAACCACCGGTTGTTAATCCTCAAACTACAGGCCTTCGGCCTTCCTTCAAAGCTGCTAGAGTGGATACGGGACTTTGCGAGGAAACGCGCCTTTAGAGCGGAGGTAGCATGAGAGAGACCCACAGAATGTGCGGTGGTTAGCGAACCACATCAGGGAGCACTGCTTGGATAACTAATTTTCTTAATACTCATCAATGGTCTCATTAAAAACCAGACCTGCTCCTGCTAAATAGTTGTTGATGATGTGAAGTTTGTAGAAAATCCTGAAAGCACGTGCACTCAAGGAGGTCCGAATGCAGTCCAGAGGTCTTCGGTTGGATGATAGCTACCCCAGAATGCAAACGAGTCTGGTTCGTTTTTTAGACGAGGAACAGCCAGGGTTAATCATGTTCCTTGGTAAGAAGAGTGAAGAGAGCAACGACAGTCAATGACTTGGAAGCGTTCACATTAGAGAGCTTCCAAGCCCCCGAGTAGTTCTTAGAAGCTTTTCGAGAAGGAACAGAGCTCTGCACATCTTGGGGGAAGCTTTTGCATCATGGTGACCGCAGGTGCTGTTGTCGCTTCCTATGACTGTGTAAAACCATACCTTGCGTACTGCGTGCATTTCTGGAACCGCGTGTAGCAAAAGGTACGAAGGTACTTGAGAAAGTTCAGAGGTGCTTTTCAGGGCTGCCTGGGGGAATGCCTGGTGACTAATGTAAGAACGGACCAAGAAAGCTTGATCGTCTTTTTCTTGCGCAGTGGGGAGTTACGTGGGGCTTGATAGAAACCCTCAGAGTTCTTGTGTAGATGGCCGAAGTTGAGGCGGAACCTCTGTTCAATCTGCAAAGAACTTCTTATCTCCTACTTCACAGTCGTAAGTTAGGGAAAACGAGAGTTGCTACATCGATTGGGGTTAACACCTTCGTATGTCGAACAACCGATAGTTGAAACATGTTTTTGAAGTGCGTAATATCTTCCAACAGTGTGACGGATTTTAAAAGAAAGCCTGATGCGGCTTGGTTACTTCTCTTCCTAGATCGGTCGTGAGAGGTTTATTCGGGTGAGTTTCTTTGATATTGTCCACATAAATGTAAGTCACTCAACATTTCATCTTAACTTGCCGTTAATGTTATCTCTTTTCACCATATTCATTTTCCCTCCTCAGAGCTAGTCATAATATCTGAATGTATAGCTGCTGGGAAGCAAACCCATAGTGACACTGCAATTATCTGTCTCCTTAACTCCTTCCAAAGGGAATACAAACTCGCGTGTATCGACTTTGGCCGTAAACTTTTATACCGATGGCACCGATATCGTCCATCCCTGATCTCTTCACTTGGTAGCCGTCAGGATTGCCCACGGAACAGAAGTACCCTTCCTCCCATCGTGGCAGAACTGGGCGTGTTTTAGACCATTTTCGACGTCCCCAAAATCCTAAACTCCCTGCAACGGGATAGTTATCTTACTAGTACCACCGTACATTATGATAGTAAACTTACCGCAGAACACTAAAAGCAAAGTTATTGTGTTGGTAGGGGTATCGCAGCTTTACTTATGGCTTTATAATGGGTATGCGTCACCTTCGACACTGTAGGCTGCATTCGATACAGCAACATTGTTTTAGTCATTGCTGTCGGGAACGCCGCCCAACCAATCCGACGCTTCCTCAAATTCTTAAGGTCGGTCGGAGTTTTTGTTGACATTCGTTCTCTCTTTCAGCTTCCGTGCAGTTGCGCTGAAGGTTCACTCACGTCCATTGCCTAAGGGTCTCTGCTTGTTGCCTTGAAGTCCGCTTGTGTATGGTGAGTTGATCGACAAACAACGTTTGTTTGCAGATTCGCTGTCTTCTTATTCGACTTCCGAGTGACTTTAGTCCAGTGCTGGGAAACCTAGGTGTGTGATCCAAGAAGTAGGGAATTATTTTTGCGATTGGGGCCTTCAAAAGCTGGACAATTCTTGGCTCAAGCCGCTTCACCCTGAAGATTGAAAAGTTCAGACCTGAACTTCTGCACCGAGAGATAGGGACGCTTTGCAAGATGTATTTGTCGACCGTTCGTCAGGGATCACGCATGGAATGAGTCGGTATTCTGCATACAATCATTAAGTTCGTCCGAATGTCGCACATCACGAATCAATTACCTTTGGTCACAGAAGACAGTGACATCACGGACGCCCAGAAAGGCCACTGATGAACAATAGATACAATAAAAAATATGGGATCACGAAAAACTTGTGGCGCATTGGTGCAACTGCTGGAGCACATGCGGCTAGTGTGGATGACATTCCGTTCATTCATGTTTTGAGGAGTGGACAACTACTGATGCATTCATTTGTCGATGGAAACGTCTCACCAGACTATTCAAGGAGGAGTATGCGTAATCATCATGATATATTCCCACACCAGGTATCAGTGATGTGACTAAGACGGAGAAATTTACCAGAGAGCGGCTATCCATTTTCAGTGTACTCTCTGTGTGGCTACTACAGATAGAGGGCCGCCATCCCAGTGCTACTTCTCCACTGATTTGACTTGTGTTCTTGGTTGTGAACCCATACAAGCGACTGTTTATTAACCTTTCTTTGAATGGTATAGTGGACGTTTCCGTTCGCAAATGAAGGCATCATTAACCACTCATTTCTCGAAATGCAGCTGGACGGAATGCTCTCTGTCTTCTTTGCAAGCATCAGACAGTTCAGAGAAGTACCTCTGAATCATACTGGCATAACAAGTGTGTGAATCGACTCCGCGATTGTCTGGCAAATTTTTCCAATGGTCACCTCACCCAAATGTACCAATGAACTACGTTTAAGACCTTCAGAAGCGCATGGAGAACCTCTGCTTAATCATCGAGCGCAAAAGTGCACCGTCCAGTAGCAGTCACCGCGATTCACATACATGAACACAAACGTTTGTTTGATATAATTTAGGAGAATGACCATTGCAACCTCCCTAATCTGGACCATTCGGAGTTATATTATACGAGGAGATGTACCTCACCACTTACCTGGTAGAAAAGTGTGACACCACCAGTACTGACCATCTGAAGGGAGTCTTTGTGGACAACGATTTTATACACTCAATAGGCAACTCATCGCGTCAAAATACAGCAATTTTCTCCCTCGCTACTCTTCAGTTAGTCCCTAAAGTCCCAGTAAGTACACTACTCCGCATCCAACTGCTTCTCACGGACACCGAGTGTTCCCCGTCATAGTTAGCCACTCGCATGGGTAGACGGAATATTTTGCCTCTCCGCCTCTGTTAAAATGCTTCAGCTTTCTTTGCTTCGCCTTTTTTCTAAAATCAACTCTTGCTTTTTTTACTCTGGAAGGGGAGTACTGTGGTTCTCATTGTTTTTCACTTCAATCTGCTAATCTCGCGCAACTGCTCTGCAAGACCGTATAGTACATTCAGTTTGGCTTGATAAAAAAATGGACGCAACAATTTTTGCACAAACTCTGCCGCATGCCGGTGACAGGCAGCCGGTTAAATCATTCCATTGGTGGATTAATTCTCAGTTTCGTACATCCGCAGCATCAACTACGTTTTGAACACTCTTAAAGTTTCCTCGATATCATCAAATACTTCACGAGCAATGTTTGTTCTTCGTGAGTCCAGTCCTTGACTTCATTCGTTTTTCCCCTCAAGCTTTTGTGTGGTTCGTACGTTTTTCCACTGCACACATGCCATGTACACACATGGAAACAGAAATCAAACAAATCGTTGATCATTCAGGATTTCAAGTTGAATGAAAAGCCACAAAGGAAAAGTTTAAGCGTAAGGATGGGACGGGAGACTAAGTTAGCAGCCCTAGTGGACTCAAGATACGTGACACCAAGTTGGTGTCCGCAACAAGTAGGTACGTCCAATCATCCTTCACTAAGTCAAGGCTGGTCACACAGGAGCATCTCCGTCGGCGCTGACGCTGATCAACACAAATTAAGTCATACAGTTTCCGGTGACATGGCAGCGTGCCACATATTGAGAGCTCTAACGCTTTCTAATAGTTGGGTAGAAGAGTAATCAGCTCATAATTTTCAAGGTAACTGTAATATCCATCTTTGTAAATAGAGTTTGGGAACCACCAAGTTTATAAGCCTTTTCACTCGGCATCTCGCCACCGGAACAAACAGAGCTCTGAGCGTTCTTTTCTTACCAACGATTTATCATGCGTCAGTCGAGCAGCCAGGTTAAGGCACTGTTCATCAGAATCTTCTTTTTAACGACATCGCTTACTTGCCATAGACTGCGCTGTGATGTCAGTTTTCATTTGTATCCCTGGTGTTGCAGACTTTTTCGTAGGCTCAGGCACTTCTTTGGGCGTATGGGGATACCGACCGTAGTCCGTGCTATTCAGCGAATGGCCGATGCCACAAGCTCACTTTCCGTTTCGCCGTGTTACCCGTTCTTCTTGCCGCCTGTTCGTTGGCGCGTCGACTCCGTGAGATCGCAACATTTCTGCCTACCCGCTGGCTTGATCCCGGATGGTCTTCCTGGTGCGCTTGACTCTATAAACCAGCTGACCCGTTTAGGTTCTATTCTGTTCGTCTCCAGTGAAGCTTCATTTTTATAGAACCCTTCACAAACGCACACGGTGCTTAGGTGTAGCTGCAACAGATTAACATCTGGTTTCATCGAACCGCTATGAGTATTAACCGGGGTGACTTGAAATTTCTATCGCCTTAGTCTTTCAATATGCGGGCAACTTCGACTTTCAGAGATCGTCGTCCAGAAGTGTGAATGGCCCTGATGGAAGTATAGTTTCATAAACGATATATAACTAAGAAGCCATGCTGAGAAACCCTTCATGCTCATAATTTCGCTCAGCTACCGGCCGTTTTCTGGCCTGTTCGAGGCCTGTTTACCTGTTCTTCAGTGACTGGTATTCGATTAAAAGAAGCCTCCGTGATACTAGATAAGACAGACTGACCAGAGCTGAGTGACTGGGGTATCCGAATTCGGACCAATATACTAACGAATGAAAACGGCTAAAAATCTCAAGACTGGTGCCAACGTACCGCGAGGTGGCTGAATTTCTGGGCAAGTTTTACCGGAGGTTCCTAACGTCCCAGTTTTTTGTCTGACCCCTCTGTATGTGATCTCTTTTCAATCTCTCAACTAAGCATGCTCAGTGGTACATAAAGGCTTATTGCCCTCGGAATCAATATGTAGTCCGCTTGTTTTACTTTGATTCACGTAAAAGGGACTAATTTGTGCTGTTCTGTGTGGTTTGTTACAAGAGGTCATGGACAGCCGATTTATGCATCCACATTGCTATTTTACCGTTATTACGTACTGTCGCAGTCGAATTATGTAACTGTTTTTTGCCCACCTCACTGCTTGCTGAACGGTATTGTAGAACTTTCTACTGAGCCTTGGTTTGAATTCACTGATCTTTACTTGTCTGCGCGTCGCCAGAGGACGGCCTGGTAATGCCACCATTAAACTTGTAAGTTCTGGAACTTGAAACGTGCTGCTGTACAATTCAACCCAATCCATTAAAAGTACAGCGACGCTCAAGAGCTCCAAAGGGTCATCTAGAGGGAAGGTAAGTCCCACGATTTAATGGCACTGATATTCGTTCGGGCGATGATGCCACTGACGGCAGTTATGTCAGTACTTGGTCAGCCCAAAAAATGTTAAATTAAAAAAGAAGTGTTCGACTAGGAGTTTAGAATCCAGAAGAAAAACTGGAAGCGGCCAGACTACATCCTGAAAAGTCGGAAGGTGTGCTGCTCGATAAAGGGCCGCACAACGCCGGAGGTTATTCTTGGTTGAGCCACAGAATCCCCCAAACATACTGTAGCGAGATAGCGCCCAATAAAGCACAAGCTTTATTGTCCAAATCGCCAGTCACATGCAACGCGCGCTCTCTCGTTTATGAGTCATAAATCCAACCCGCAACACCCCCCGGTTTCCACTCACACGTCGTGTGCACTTCTGACCGGTTTACGTGTGTGATCGGCGCCTTCTATCAAGGGGGTGGGGTTCCGCTTGCCATTCCTCGTCTGTTTTTCCGATTTCGTTGCGCGATGGCTCGTCCAGCTGCTCGTGCTGTCCGCCATCCACCCAATATTGGCCTTGACCGTATTCCAACATCGTGTCGAGATGTTCCTCTAAATGTTGGAAAAACCACGCCTCCAATCCGGCNCGCCTGCCCTGCCTCGCCCGTTGGTCCGATCCAGTCGAGCGATGACTCATCCGGTCGCGCACGTTGTTCTTGATTCAATCGCGACAGGCTTTTGAACGTACCTCCCCCGCGTTGAGGTATTCGGCCGAGCGTTCGAAAACTCGCACCTCCGACCTGACAATCCAGCACAATACCAGTTTATCACCATGTTGTGAACAGGCAACACCAAGTTCGTCTTGTCCCCCTCTAAGCCTGAAATTTCAAGAAAAAAAGTATAACAGAATCGGTCCCCGGAACTTTGATGGATTCCGGTGGTTCGCCCTAGGTCGGGTTTAACTAGTTTGAAGGCGATCCGCATAGTTCCTACAAATTCAAGGAGTTATTTGAGTAATATATAAAGACTGGAGCTACATACGGCACTTAACATTCGCCCTGCTTTCCACGTTACTGCCAATTGAAAATTGTAATGCTGTCACCATCAATGCGTACGTAAAACTGAAAGAGGAAGTATGACACCACATTCAGTTGGTTGATGCAAAAGCAAGCAACCCAGAGTTCGCTGGATCAACAGGGGAGACGTCATGGGAGAAGTACAGCTAATACCGAATAAATTCATTCTTCTTGGCTTAGGAGGGTGTCCTGATGGATAGTGTACGAACACCGCGCCAGACGAATCGGGGGTCCGGGTCATAGGTTCGTCATTTTCCCCCCAAATTACTTCCGGAACCGCAGCAGTTATACAGTTTTTCTTCGCTTATTCTGCCCAGAATAAACACTATAGAACAAATATTCGGTATCCGTTCTCAACAGCCTGCTTATATACTGTCTTGGTGTGGCGTAACCGGTTATAGTGACCTACTGTACCGTACACTAAGGCGTACTATGAAAGCAACTTCACACCGACATTTCTATCCGTATGGTAAGGGACCTGTTACCAACCAAGTTGTCGTCCGTGATCTAGATAGTCCCCCTTATGGACAGTCCGGGTGAGGCCACAAACTGCGGTGTTATTCCGGACCTTATCTTTCACCTTACGAGGGTGTTTGACCGAGCTTCTACCTTAAGGCTCTTACACAGGCTGCGGGCATGCGGCGCCCGACGCGTGATTCAGCACTGGATAATCTAGTTTCTGATAGGTCACAATGTTGGGGGGTAAATTTGACTGTCCTCTTTTATTCCGCACCCATCTCATCAGGTAAGCCGAAGGGTCCAAGTTTGCGTCGTTGCCGTTTATAAATAATATCGACGACCAACCAGAAGTAATCCCCACTAATTCTTCGCTGTGTAACGACCGGGAGACTTCACGAAGTGACCCCGAACCTTTTGGTCACACTCTGTACCTAGGTTGTCAGGACTGTTTGCATGATGCACGTTACCCCATTGTTTGCATGCATGTCACGCGGGCGCGTTTCGACAGCATCCTGCTATTATTGCATGCTAGAGTATATTCTGTTTATACCACTTAATCGCTCAAATAGGCACATTATTTGCTAAATTTTATCACTGTTAATTTCTTTGAAACGTTTTGACCATAATTTGTTATTAAAAAGGGGTAGCTTACCATATGCCCACTAAGTCAACTAATCTTCAAAAATTGCCGGTCTCCAAACGACCATCATGACGCAAGAAGGCATTGTAATGGCAAAAATGGCGAAAAGTATCCACATACCACAAACAACACCTGTTCCGTTGCAGCTATTTCTAAGTAGACCAAAGCCGCTGCCAAAACGGTAATCTCAACACCAAAGTTTGGCACATTACATGAAAGTAAAAACACCAAGGTAAGCTCAATTTCAATCACCTTTGCGTTCGCAGACCAACAGAGAAAAATAGTGAGCATGGAAGCGTGAATGGTGAAACTACCCAGTAAGTTCGAGAAGCATTAAAAAAGTTGGCACCAGCGGAGTCCGATAGTTAACTTTCTAAATGTCTCAAATAACAACCATCCTGAGACCACCCCTAGCCATAAAGATCTCGTAGGCGCTGGGGTGTTTAAAGATGCAGTAGCTACGGAATTTCGCGAGCAGTTACGCTGTGAAAGCGAAGTGGTGGTGTTAAACGTATTCGATGAAATGCCTTTGTTACCGTGGAAAGAGTCTTATCCAAAGCTAGTAAGATGGACAAACAAGAGTGCTTTTGCGTAAGACTCCGCGAGAAGGTGCAACAAAAACACCGTCCATCATCGCCGTGGTTCACGAATAAACATGCAGCGAATGAATTCGTCAAAAAACAAGAGCAGTTCAGACACGGCGCAAATTTTAGGTTTACACAGATGTTTACTGACAAATCGGGTAAGGAGGAACTCATGTAACACAGTAATTTACTGACTTGACTGTCGATCTCAACTGCTACACGATTTCTTTGAGTCAGCAGGTTGCAGCTGGAGACGCGGTTACTTTGCTCATCCGGACAGATACTAAGAAGCAGACCACGTCTAGCTCTGCTGACGCTACACGCGCCCAAGTTTCTCCATCGAAACCCGCGGTTAGTACCAGAAATACAGCACCTAGTCCCCAGCGACTATCATCATTAAACGAGTTGAATTGTGAAGGTCCAAGGTCTAGGGCGCCGGAAGCTACCCGAAGTGCTGGGAGAAGCAGCTTAGAATTCCCTGATGTGGCTGATCAAGTACAATCATCTACTTCTTACTGTGGGCATTTTCCTCCACCACCAGGAGTGGCTAATAGAGGACCAGATTCCTGATACGTATACTCTGGCAAGTATGTCACCACGTGATTATCTTACTTAATCAAACGTCCGCCAAACCAGTCCCTTTTTAGTGTACCCCTTGATAGTTCATCCTCCACCAACTGACCCTCCTTCCCATATCCACTCAGTCATCCTATCATAATGACACTCTTCCAGCACCTTCTGACGTGATGTGACACCTTCACGACACCCACTGGAATATGAGCAGAAAGTTGGTATATCCCACAGACCAGGCCTTTCCGTATAATATTTTGTAACCTGCTTCTCCATCTATCATGAAGTTCTTTAGCAGTTCATATCGTGTCTGACAGAAAAATATATTAATTTGTTATCTATGACTGTAAAATCATCGGTAAGTGAAATTCATATTTTCAAATGGTACATTTTTATGTATTCCCCATATCATTCTTGTGAATGTGACGCGGCGTCCTCCCACGGTCCTCCAACCAAGCGGATTAACATCATGGGATAGTACATGTTTCGTAGGGATCGTCTCACAGGACGAGGTGATGGATGCATCATTCACATAAAATAGAAATTTTTCACAGTGAGACTTAGTGTGTCTGATCTCTGTAAAATCGCAGACTGGTTATGGTTAATGGCCTCTACTGGCTCTCTCAAGCTCCTTATAGAATGCATTCACAGACCGCCTAATGCTACCGGTCGCGATTTGACTGGTCTTGTAGGGATGAGGCACCCTGTATCAAACATGTCTTGCAATCAAAAGCTAATAGTTGGTGAATTTGACATGCCCAATATCTTGGCTTTATTCGCGACCCCAGCAAAACACAGCAAATCTCCTTCATGTATTCAACAAAGTGGGTTGAACCAACATGTCCTAACGTTCACCAGATGTAGGCACATATTGGATCTTACACTCACCACAGGTATCTCGTCTGCAGGAATAGCCGTACTAAAACAATTTCCAGAGAGTGACTGCATTATCTCCAAATTTCCGTTTGATATTAATATGCCCACCAAAACGTCAGTTGTATTCTACCGTCTGATCGAACGCATGCACTGGAATACCTCCTTCCTACTAGGATCATTAAATTGGAGTACCCCCTTTCTTGCTCCAGATCCAAACATGGCGGCAGAGAAATTTATCAAGCATCTGGCTTTCTGCATCCATATTCCGATTCCATGAAATTGGAACGCGTTGATTCGTATATACAGGGTAAAATCATTACTGATATAGGGACTGAAAGACCTAACTTACTTGAGTTGAGGCACAGAAGAAAAACAGATACCTCTCTGGTGGTGCAAATAAACAGTATGTTTGTACGCACGAAACGTCGGAAGCAACTGCATCATATAAAAGGGAAGAAGCTTGCGCTCTGTAGCGAGCAGAGATGCATGAAACTAATGCAGTTGATGAAACAGAGGAAATCCATGAGGGACCGTGCTACAAAATTTATCACTCTCGAAGAGGACAGGGTTATTGATGGCTCTGTTGCGATGTGCGAAATCATTCACTAACATTTTTCTGGTTCGTTTATTGAAGAACACACTATTACATGTTGATACTCCGTCAAAAACAAATGAGGTTCTGAGTAATGTTCTGATTGATGTTCCAAGTATTCACTCACAGCCAGCTACCGTGAGCCCCCGCTCTACCCTGTGCCTGATTGTATGCCACCAACGACTACCAAGCAAGACGGTGAGGATATAATCATTTTTTACTTAATTTGTTCGCCCTGTTACTTCCCTGCTCAACGGAAAAGCCAATCATTATGCCCCACCACAAAGTAGTACAAGGAAGGAAGCTAGTAACTATCGTTCTATCAGCCATACATTAACCAGCTCGAGAATATTTGAGATTATAATAGAGGTAAACATTGTGGAGTCCTTATGGTCACAAAACCTTATACATCTTTTAAAACACTGTTTCTCTAGTAAACGCAGTTGCGGGACGTGTAAGTTAGAATTCTTACCCCATATATCGATGTCCGCAGATGCAGGAAATGCAGCAATTATTACATCCTCAGACATGCAAAAAGTTACCAATCGTGTGCTTTAAAAGCGCCTCCTCAGGAAAATGACATGTATTGTTGTACGAGAACCTTTGTATGGCTGGCTTACGTCATAACTTCAGGGTAGCACACAAACAGTCGAACTTAGAGAGTAATCACTTGGGTGACTGAAGGAAGAGCTCTGGGACAGTTGCTTTCCATAGTGTATATAAATGACGTATGCGATGTCATTAAACGTTGCAAGCCCTTCCTGCTGCTGACGATATCAAAATCACTTACACCTTCCGCCAGCCCTGTTATACCGCCTTCTGTGTGCAAAATAGGCGACAGGGCCTAGCGACTCTGCAGTTGTGGTGCGAAACATGATTGATGGGGTTCTCAGGGAGCAAATTGGACATAATCGCTTGTGGTTGTAAATTACCCAATGGTTCTTTCTCACCGGATGGTTATAATGTTGATACCGTCACTTCCGTCAGAGATCTAGGAATACGGTACTCGAACTCCTTCAAGTTC
>QNGE01007429.1:0-23239 GCA_008508345.1 Paragonimus westermani | reverse complement strand
GCCGTAAGGAAACTGTCTCGCTGATGACGCCTTACTCTCACTTGCAGTTCGGTTGTTTGCTTGCAAGGTGTAGGCACCTTGATGCTGAATGTTTGAATATGGACGTAGTCATTTTCAATGGTTAGGACCTTTCCCGTCCCCTTCTTTTTCCTCCTCTCTTTCTATATAGGGTTTTCTGTTTCTTCATGGTTGTGTGGCAGTTAAGCATTAGTGTGAACCACTAATGTCTTGCTGTCTATGATGATGAACTACGGAACACTGGGTTATGCACTAACAACATCTGTGATTGTCATAGACTTCCGGCCCGCTTTTCAAGATGCATGTTTTTACATGGAGGCCCCTGTTCGTCTCAGCTGTGGACGCAACTGGTTCACAAAACATTCGGTTACTGGTGCCTTCAGTCCGGAATAGACTGCCTTGCATTCTGGATCAATCAAGTAGATTAGGACCATGCTGTTATGGATTTTCGTTTTTTTCGTCATTTGGACAGATGTAGTGGCTGACTGGCATTAGAGCGAGGAAAGTTTAAGTAACGCTTACTGGGAAGCATTGGTGAACAAATCGCCTTGTTCAAGTCAGGTGAGAAAACCTAACGAACACTGGGAAAATGTCACAGCAGCCTTGAACGCTTGGTCTGAAGTATCTTCTGATCTGGGTCTCCCTTACGTCGATGAACCTGATGAACAAGCGTCGCTGGATTCCATTTGGGAGTGAATATGCGACGAGCATCAAGAATTTAGACGTAAGTTGACCAAAAGCTGGCGCGTACAATCGAGTCTTTTTATCTGGGAATAGTAGAAAGCTTTCTGCCCTGATCCATGGTTGTGCTGGTCATCGAGACCGCATGTGAAAAGGATGCTTCACTCATCACCAGTTAAACGCGCCGACTTGACAGGTGGGTTGAACATTCTGAAGAACAGTTCCGCTGACTTCAGACAAACCATGTAGACGACGGGACCCGAACGTTCAGTTATTGCGTTCCAGACGGCCCCCTATCGGAAGCAGAAGTGGATCTGAAGCTCAAGTTATTAAGGCATAACAAAGCTTCCATTTCTCACTCCGTCTCTTCTATCTTCAACGATGGCGCGAGAGAGGTTGATGTCACAACTGACGAGTTTCCTCCAGATGATTTGGAAACTGAAGAGTTACCTCGTGATTGGTGCTTATCAAAATTAATTCCCATTTTTAGAAGGGGAGGGGGCGAAGTCCATGTGACAACCACACAAGCTTTAGTGTAGTGTCTCTTTCATCCAGATTATTCACTGGCCCCGTTTTACGTCGGCTAACTAAACCCAGAGAAAGTCAGCTACATGAAGAACAGTCAGGATTCCGGTGCGGTCGAAGGCTTGTTGATTAACTTCCTGCCTTTCGACGCATCTTGGAGCTTCAGCACTCGTGTAGAAAACCGATGACAGTGGTCTTTTCAGGCCTAAAGGCTGCTTTCGATTCGGTCGTTCGTAACGTTCCCTGGAACCGTCTTCTTCGCAAAGAAGTACCAAGGAAGTATGTGAAACTTTTTTTTAGATTACTGTATGCCAGCTTTTCCTAAGACATACAGGTCAGTCTGAACAAGACGTGTAACCGGTCTGTGTAGAATACGCTTCGCCCCTTCCAAATTGCAAAGTGCTGCTTCAAGGCTGGGGCATTCCCACTCCTACCCTCTTTATTGCATGCAATCTGCTTGAGGCTGTGGACACCTTTACATACTTGGTAGCCTTATTTCGTCAGCTTGTAATATTGTCAGTGAGATAGCAGTAAGGATACCAAGGGTGCGCGTTGTCTTTGTTAACCTGCGTCGTCTATGACATCAAAAATATGTTTAATTGTCGCCAAAAAAAGAATGTATAGTGTTTGTATATGTGCTGTTTTACCCTGTGGTTCAGCAACGTGGTCTGTTCGCAACGAATATATAAACAGACTTGCTGTGTTTGACTATTATCGTCTCCGCCAGTTAGCCCAAATTAAATGGACCGATTGTGTGGTCTACATGGCCGTTCGCCGACGTGTATTATGAAACGCTCGGGATGCACGTCTTGCGGAGGTTGGGTCACATACTCTGTATGCCATCTGGTCGCTTACGTTACCGGGCGTTATGTACTAAGACCACCAACAGTCGGATGTAACCTCGTGGTGGCCAAGCAACAATGTGGCAACGAAGTATGAGGTTCCTGACCATCACATTGAGCAAAGTGGGTAATTGTCGCCTGCCTGACTGGGGTCTTCGAGGTCACCCAAATCACTGGTTGGAAACGCTGCCCGAGATAGCAGCGTGCCGCAGTCACTTTCGGGGTGAGCGGTGGTTACAGTACCTTCTAATCAGTCTCATGGCTGTTATGATGGCGAACCGTTGACAGTAGTTTTCGAAGACAGAAGTGCTGAACTGTGAACCAACGTCTCTGGCAGTCCGAATTACCCGCAGAGTCCCGATAGCTTTTGTATGGTCCTGTCCGCGTTCGGCTGTCGTAGGCTGCGAACTTCCGGCCACTTAACGTAAGCGCCGACGATGAACAGATATTTTTGCCCATTGAGTGGTCCCGCAAAATCCATATAGAGCACTTGCCAGGGTCTTTGAGCTGCTGGCCAAGTGTGCAGTTCACATTTTTTTTCGCAGCTAAGTGACAGGATGCACATTCTTGGCAGTGTTGTTCAGTTTGTTCGTTCACTCGTGAGCAGTAAGCAAAAATGCGCGCCAAAGACTTCGTTCGATTGACCCCACCGTAGAATTGCTTGTGCATCTGTCATTAGTGAGCTTCCAGGACTGCTACTCTGTCGGTAAACATGACGCAACCGTCCACTGTCGCAAGGACTTCTCAACGGTGGAATTTTTTCTCTAAGTCACCAGTGACTTCTGTTCAGGGTCGGGGTGTGCACATGAACGCCAAAACTTACTTCAAAACGGGGGTCTAGTTAGGTCGCCTCCTTGATCATCTTTGTTGTAACTGGAAGTGCTCGGTCGGCCTCGCTAAATGTCAGGTGTACATTTAGTTCAATGTTGACGACTGCGATTATTGTTTCCCCGTCGTTCGGTGCCTGTGACCCGAGTCTGTACAAACGTCAGTCTGACTGAAGCTGGTTGTGGAACGGCGTTGTATCATGAATTCGTAGGCAACAAGCATTGCTGCTTTTCTTTGCAGGCGATTAGCCATGTAAGTTGCAGTTCCTTCCTTGAGCCGAACACTGCATCAACAGAAAAATATCGCCCGTGCCCCATTTTGTGAAACTTTCTCACTGCGAAAATCATTGCAAGAGTCTTCTTTTCGGCTCATTTTTCTTTCTCGGTTGTAGTTTCGCCTAGAGGGTATACCCGACCGTACTACATGCACGATTGCCTTTTCCTTTCCTTATGGAAACGTATATGATGTCACAGTACCTAGTTCATAGTTAGATGCATCTGCAACCACAAACAGATACGTGAAAAGAGGGTTTTGATGCGATCAAAGGATTGTTGAAATTCTCTTGACCACTCCCACGTGACATCCTTGGTGGACAAATGGTTAATTACCGATCGGATTCGATGAGGTTCAAGGAGGAAGATACTGTGGTGACTGGCCGGCCCTAGGAATTGCCATAGAGTTAGCACGTCCGTCGAGGACGACACCTTCTGAATGGCATCCACGTTGGCTGGGTCAGGTTGTCGACCATAATTGTCCACCTTGAATCCAAGGTTTTGATGCTGGACGTCCCAAATCTGCATTTGTCGGCGCAAATTCGGAAATAATAATCACCCAAACGACTAAGAGCTTGGTCCAGCTTCCATTCTAGATCCCTTGTATTGTGACCCATGATTAATGTTGTCTAGGGAGGCAGCTGCACTTGGACTATCTGCGAGCATCATATCCATCAATTGTTTGAAGGTGGCTGGCACTGTCTTCATACCAGATGACAAGCGATTGAATCCGTGAAGTCCTTTGTGGGTGTTAATTGTCAACAGTTCCTTGAAATCGTCATCGACTGGCAATTGTAAACAAGCGTCGGCCAGGTCGAGCTTTGAGAAGGGATCCTCTGATATCGGCAAGACGAACTGATGCGTTTTAAGAGCGTCATTCAGACCTGTAGAGTAATCAGCGCAGAGCCGTATTGTTCCATTTGCCTTTTTGACCACGACGATAGGGGTTGCCCATGCTGAATAGTTCACCGGTCCAATCACTCCAGCTTGCTGAAGACTTTCCAGTTATTGCTGGACAGTTTTCAGCACAGCGTTGGCTTTGTTCCACGTTAAAGGGATAAAACTGCCCTCGTTTTGGTACAGCAGCCGAGTTGTTCTGTGAGCACAGCCGAGTGTCTCTGCTAGAGGGCGGTTGTGAGCTGAAAGTAGACTTCTGGAGACATCGCGGGCTTCTGCTGTGCTTGAGTTCGGTTACAGATTTGGACTAAAGGTCTGTTAAACAGATGCAGTTTGTCGACCCCATCGAATCCAAAGACGTCAAGATCAGGATTGGCGGTCACGTAGCAGGTGTCCCTGGTTGACGATCCGTTAAGGACTGCAGTGCACCACGGTTGGCCAGCAATGAGCAGTCGGCCGCCAGTGGCGCCTTGGGCAAGCTGGATTGTCGGGATATGTACAATCAGAGGTTAACGTAGTGTCAGATGCAATATCGAGCTATAGTCTGACCGACTTTTCCTTGAGGGAGACGGATACTTACTTCCTGCGTGTTACGTGGTCGTCATTCTTTGATACGAGAACGACCTTCCCTCTAGAGAAGCGGGGCTTGTGTGGCTTGCAGAGATTCCGATCAGACAGGTCATGGCGCTTCCTAAAACGGCAACGGTCCTCTTTGTAGCCGGGAGCAGTGGATTCATCAGTGTTGTTGAAGTGGACAATATCGGACATAATGCCATCCACTGCATTGTCAACGTGGTGTGAGAGTTTTCGTTCGGTTGCCGCGTTCTGACGTTAATGCAACCAATACTGGACATCTGATGACACCATGTGGACACTTGAGTGACTGCTGTGTTCGATCACAGCGGCATCATTTTTCAGGTTCACCAGGCGCTGGCATTCGGCATTGATTTAGAGACATCCTTCTATCTTCACCACAATCCGTACCCTGATAATTGTTTCCTGTGTTGGCCACCTCGGGTGACCTTCCTCAGGAGTGTTATAGTCGGAATCATTATTACTGTGATTTCGATTACAACACTCTTGAAGAAATCTACTGGAGGCGGTTGAAACGTAAAGTATTACGACTTGCTCCTAACATCATGTTATTCTCAGTCTGTGTATCAATAACATGTTAAGCACGATGCTCAGTCTGTTTGACTTCATTCTTGCCAGATTTGGTGCGGATTCGTCGAATGTTGTTTGAATGTCCCCTTCTGTTCCGCTCGATTTGGTGGAGGTCACCGTGTTCGGTGTCAGAGACCAAAATTCGAATATCCGTGCCAGTGTTGAAAGCGGCTCTCAAAGGTTGGACGAAAGAGTATGGGTGTTGAGGCACGTCATCTGGCGATTCAACGATAGCATGCACATGCAAAGGGCTGGTGCTTCAGTTTTTGCCTGTACGCACTGTGTCTGTTCCCCTACTTTCATACTTATACTAATATCCACGCATGAACTGCCATCTGTAGGAAATCCTCTATGCTTCGAGGTAGGGTTTACTGCTGGTGGATTTTCCGTAAATGTCTTTCCATGAAGGCAGGAGATTTCCGGTTGGTGGTTCTCTGATCGATTGACATAGCCAGGTATGGGTGCATAGGGTGTCTGACAACGAAGACATTGTAACTTTTCGGTACGAGTTCACACTATTCGTGTTGTTAGCCTCACGATTAGTCGTGTTGGTTGCCGGAACCGTTGTCTCAAACTAGATGCAGGTGTGACAGGCACAGCAGTTTGATGTGCAGCTTGATAAGTTGAAGACAGGTCGGTGTTCAGCAGTGGTCGTGTAGACGAACGGTTCTGAGGGGCAAGTACATGTACATAAACGTTTAACGAAGTGCGAGTGCGAACTGCTGTTTTTAATGTAAGATCCCAAGCGACTGATGCTAGCTGACCGTGACCATCTGTCTTGTCTACGAGTGTCCAGTGGGCATAGTTTATCGGTTCGACTGGTTGCTGGAGGCCACTTTGCCCATCTTTTTGTCCATTACCTATAGGGGACACCCAGAAACACCGTTTCAGCTGTCTGGGCCACTGAAACAATAATGTAGAATTGGTGTTTCACACTTTCGAACATGAATGCAACGCATTGTCAAGTAACGTCGCCTTCGTTCGTTATGGCCTATGTCGTTTGTGTGAAATGGCTGGCTGTGGGAAGGGAATTCTGAACAGTGGCTTGAGACCGAAAAAGCCATAAGACAGGTCGTATCATATCGTTTTAATGTTAGCCATTAGTCTGACTTGTGTCTGTGCTGGCCACCTGCTGAAGTGTGGCATATTCTGCCATCTTCATCCGTGGTTTGAGGCTGTTTGCTGATTTTTTTTGCGAGCCTCCCAATATGGCTGCATGAACCCAACCAACGTCTGTCGTCCGTAACTAGCAAAACGACTTCTATGTCTTGATATACAGATTGGGAATAACACAACGTTTCGAGCAAGTTGTAATACTCTACGTTTCAACCACCTCGGGTGGCCTTCCTCAGGAGTGTTGTAACCGAAATCACCTTGACAGAGGAACAGAGGTCACATGGGATTTGCCGTGGTGACCTCTGTTCCTCTGTCAAGGTGATTTCGATTACAACACTCCTGAGGAAGGCCACCCGAGGTGGTTGAAACGTAGAGTATTACAACTTGCTCGAAACGTTGTGTTATTCCCAATCTGTATATCAATAACATGTTAAACACGACGCCCAAACTATTCAACTTCATTCGTACTACATTTGGTGCGGATATCTTACGACTTCTATGTCTTCTTCTGAGGCATTCGTGCAATCCGAGCCTCGTCAGCACACGAATCTATGGCTGGGTGTTTACGTGTCAGTCGGTAGTGCCATCCGGGGTACAACTGGAACAGCGATCAACGTGGTTGTCTCATGTAGACTTAGACTGGGCACCATACATTGATCGTGATGAAGATATAAGCTACTGGTAAGTCTAACTCTGAATGAAACCCGATCCCAGTATCTTTTTTTGAAGGGACTGACCAAAAGTCTGAGTGCTAGTATTGCAGTACATTAGCGGTAACAACCATCTGCAATACACTCACTTTTTCACCTAATTCTCCTTCGCCATGGAGACTGTGCGCTTTCCATGAAACGACTTGAACATCCCGTTTTCACACGGGATTGCAATTGTGCGATCCCGCCCACCACTTGTAACCGTCGACGGACATTTCACTTCCATTCATCAAAGTCGGTCAAATTGATCTCGTTTTGTTCTTTTAAATAGTCGCTGACCTATTACAATGACAGCGGTTGTAACGTATTTTTGTACCAGCCTGCTTCACCACCAAAACTTCCAAGGAACTCTTGTTTCCTGCTATCCCGACTAGGAAGGAATTAAGATGAACGGTATACGTCATAGTCACTAGTGAGTGGTATACGGTTTATGTTGCTCATTTCTTGTTATATCGCGGAATTACCGAGCGGATGCAATCGAGCTGGAACGATCCCTACGACGCAATGATACGGTACGCACTGTTGTACCCCGAAGAGCCGATACCCAAGTAGACCATTAAGGAAAAAACACTGGTCTCCAGAACTAGAGCTTTTACTGTCTCAGTCCGAAGACCAAATACAAGCGCAGCTCTTGCGTATTTATAGCTCGTCAAGCGACCTGTTGAATAATGTACGATATCCCATGTTCGATATTCAATGTTCAGTGAAAAGCGTCCTAGGTCAGTAACAGGCGAATTAGCGTCCAGAATGTAAATCGGCGCGAGAAATAAGAATGATGGTGTAATAGTGGCGCGAAAAAGAGGAATTCGAATTTACAAAAGTAATAAATGTTCATTACCGGCTAATTGGACAGTTTTTTGGATATTGAACACTCTCAACATTCCTCCAACCCACCATTTCTTAAATTGAACCGAACCGGACAGCTATTTCTGTTCATAGTCCGACCATGTTCACCTCGTTGGTTGTCAACGCTCGCTGTTCGTTTCTTCGGAATTGGTTGTAATCAGAAGTGACAGGCGGTGAAACAATAACCGTAACTGTTATGGGTACTTGTGGACACCTACTTTTTCCGATATTTAATAACTACACACACTGATGATCCCAAACGGGAGTTTCAGGTTCGCCGTTAGAGCGGTTACTTTCGATTCACCACACACTACTTTGATAGAAGAGATTAATTTTTGTGTGTGGTTCCAACATTTTCTTTCTCAGTAAGCATAGAAATTATTCCCGATAAGAACGCCAGTTGATGAAGTCGATGCGCATGTGTTTCCGTTTATGTGACCGCGATTTCGGTCATATCTCATCGCTACTTGACCTTGTAACCTCCGATTACCGCGAGTTTACTTTTCTCAATTAACACACTTGTCCCGTTATATTGTGTGTTTTACGCTCAGTAATGGTCTGCTGTCTAATTTCGTTCACTCACCTAGGCTGTGGTTTTGTGTAGCCGTAAACGATTCCAGTTCACTGAACAAGGTGATGCAGTTGAGTTTCTCTCATGGTTTCTCAACGCTCTGGACTTGGCGCTACATCCGAAACGATCCATCACTACAGATTCAAAAGGCGCCCACCAGAAAACCGTCGTCGCTCGTGCCTTGAGAGGAAGTATGCGGGTTTACAGCCGGAAGATCATGCCAGTCAGCTTAAGCGAGGAAGAGAAAGCGTCGCTGGCGGATAACCCTGAATATATGGTACTTTGAGCA
The DNA here is from genome assembly GCA_008508345.1 of Paragonimus westermani. NCBI lineage: Eukaryota > Metazoa > Platyhelminthes > Trematoda > Plagiorchiida > Troglotrematidae > Paragonimus > Paragonimus westermani. The sequence goes on along the minus strand of QNGE01007429.1, from coordinate 14,480 downwards.
AGTGTTTTCGTTTATGTCATAGCGTCATATTTTTATTGAGGATTTTCTCATACGAGGATGACCAATCTAGACACTGATTACAAAATGCGGTACTGCAAGTAACATCTTCACAAAATAAAAATTGCACACAATTTCAGTGAGTATATTGGAGCGAGAGTTACTTATAATCAAAAGATAACAACGCCAATAAAAACATGTGTATGTAACACGTAATTAGCAGTGTGACATGTATAAACGAATAATGAGCTAGATAACCAAGTGTTTGAACTTATCGAAATCCGGCTAGCTCTGTACACGATTGTTGCAGATCACTGCTTGAATACGCGGAGATGTGCGGGGGAGTTTCAGAGAGCTGGGTTGATGTCAGTGTAATCTTTCACTCGTAATTCATTTGCTGTGTGTGCCTGTACGAGCCCCGGAGGCAAAATCCTCTCGATGCAACTGTGTACCACTTAGTTCGTGTCCCCCAGTACGGGCGCGACTCTGTTGTGTACTATGTCTCCAACCTCTAATTCTTTTAACATGAGAGGACCTGGCGGCTTTTGGTTTGACCGTGAACATGACAAATGACAGTTCCAAACCATGAGTGAGATAATTTGTGCGTGTGTGTAGAGGGGGAGGGAGTGAGAGTGGATTGTACAGGCCCAGCGATGTCGGCATGATTGGGATGGTCCACCGTGCTGGGTGCATCATGAATGAACTCGTCTGTTTCACGAGGTCACTGCGTTTCGGATTGTAGGGTGAAAAGGTCACGAGACATCGAACCACATTGAGGTAGCACATACGAAGTGTCGATGCGGTTATTAGCGCGGACAAACAGAATGTGTCAGTTATAAGTGTCCCGTCCAAAGTGACACCTACAAGTAATAAACAGCTGACTATTGGCCCGGATGTTAACAGTGTGAAGCCTTTTGGAAATTGACAGAACTGAGATTCAGAGATTTGAGGCAGATGCCCAAAGTATCCGGATTCAGTCCGTTTTTCTATTTGGTTTCGAGCGGGCATCTGTTGATCTGGAACGCAATAATTGAAAACAAGATGTAGTACCACTCTTGAGGATTACGGCAGGTATTAAGAACAAAGTGAGATAACTCAAATAATGAAGTTTTAAGTCAATGAGAATCAAGCAATGCTTTAAAGCAGTCTCTGGAGGTGCTGCTAATGACCCCAGAAGGAAGGCTGCTCCAATGGTTAACCACTTTATGAGGAAAGATCTGCTGCCTAAGGAGAGTTCGAGGACGGAGCTTACAAAGCTTTCTGTCATCATTCGCTACAATGAGCAGCTGTTCTACTAGACCTATGCCAAAAGTGGAGTGTATGCGAATTAAATCACCGCGGAGTCGTCGAAATTCACGTGGGTACAGATCAATGATTTCAAGTCGAGACCCATGCGTCTTTTTGGGCCCGTGACTGGTTTAGTAGCTGCGTGCTGCACAGGCTCGGCAGCTAATGTGCCTTTCTTCAGGCCGATGAACTCGACCTGACTAGCATGCCTGAGGAGCGGTCTTATATACACTCCGTGAACCATTCGAAACGCTTCTTTTTTATAGGGGGGAAAAGTGCACTTCACCGTTCTAAGAGCGGCAATTCCCATTTTTGCCGCCATCTCATGGTGATACGCAAGGGATAAGTTAGACGTCGACCAGATGCCCCGATCTTTCTTCAGATCGATATTTATGATATCTACTGCACCGAACGTACTATGAATCGCGAAAGCATTTCCGCAATCTCCACCGGGTGGCATGTGAACACATTTGGTATCATTTAGTAGGAGACACTAATCGTCCGACCAACGCTTGGTCGCGTCAAGATCAACCTGTAGTGCACTGGGTTCAGTTGCATCCCTGATTGTTGGGTCGTCGGCGTATAGGAGGGCGTTACTGGAAATATTGTCTGGAAGGTCGCTGACGTATATCAGGAATAACAAGGGACCCAGCACTGACCCTTGGGGAACATCTGTAGAAATTGGAAAAGGAGACGAAAGGTCTGGTCCGGTTCCATTACCATGGAAAGAGGCAATCCAGCGAAGAACCTCTCCAGGAACACCATTCACTTCCAGCTCGTGTTCCAGGGGGCCATGTGGGACACGATCGAAAGCTTTGGCGAGATCAAGGAAAATGGCATCTGAAACGAGATCATCGCCTTTGGCCTCCGTCAGACTATTCGCGAAAATAGGCAAATTTGTTATGCATGATTGATTAGGAAGGAAGCCATGTTGGGTAGAAGAACAAAGGTGGCATAATACGAAGTGGTTGGAGATGAAGCGGCTGTATAAAACAACTCTTTTCTCTGAGTGGTTTCTCTTTTATTTTCGTCGCAGCCTCTGTGTGTGTAGTCGAGAGGTTAGCTGCCCTTTTGGGGAATGCAACATCAGGGAGGGCAAGCGCTGTGTTCAAGCACTGTAGTTCTAACTTCACTTTAAATAGGGTTTGTTGGTGCCGGTCCGTCTCACTCTCCGTGGTAGGAATAGAATGCGATGCAGAGTTAAGAACCCCACATTTAAAGCCACAGGTTTCCTGCTTCACTTCACTTTCCGTGATGCGCACGTGACCATTCAAGGGCGAAGCGGCGTCTTTGCGTCAGACCTGCAGCTCATGCAGATAAAATGGTGATGCCTGTACTGGTCTTCGTTGATGCCAGTGAATTTGACGTAGTTCCACATCTGACACTGATAGCACTGCACGCTGTTTTGTACGGACTCTGCACCCATAACAGCCGTAAGTGCTTGCTGCCTCAGTGAGTGATCACTAAGTCCCAGCACCGCTAAGCCTAATGCGAATCATTGTCGACAGGAACAAGCGGTATACAATATAAAGCAGTAGGTTTTAAGTAGCGCGAAATACAGCGGACACAGCGGAGCTGACAATACGGATACTACAATACGCAAATAATACAATGTGCAATAAATCAGTACATCATTCGATAACGAATAACGGTAATAGTAATGTTTTGATGCACAGGACACCAGTAGAACAGGGATATGTGTAGACAATAATAGCAAGGAAATTCGAAACAAATTTCAAGTTACATGCGAGAGACGAGGATATTTCAGTTTCACTGTCTTTCTAAATAGAGAGGGTTAGTTTTAAACTTAGTACGGTGGCACGGCATCAGGATGTTATTGACGTTGAGCATACTTGACGGACATTCTTACAGACGGTTCTGTTAAAATTAGGAGCCTACCCGTCTGGATATGTTACCTGTACCCAGGTAGTATAGACGTGTTTTTAAAGTACATCACATCACCTAAAACATCTACCCCTGCATTTTACACAACAGTTGTTTTTCACTGCATGCTGAAGCATTATTCCCGTTTCCCCATCAGTTCTACTCAACTCCTTTCAATTCCTGGTGTTTAAGCAAAGTAGTTATCTAGTGCTGTTAACCATCTGCTAGGCCCCGTACAAAATATTTCCTGTAGCAAATCGAATTCAATCCAATAAAGTTGTTCGGAATTTTAGCGTGCAATCACTAGCATTCACTGAAGGCCTCTTTCAGCCATCGGCTCTTTCCTTAGTTTTCATATTTTCACAACTAGCTGGTTTCCCCCTTCCTGTGCTTGCTTATGCAGATGTCGGTAACTGAGACCAAATTCTTCTACCTGACATGCGATCTTCCACCTCCACCGCTGTATCTGGACGAGCACAAAGAGAGCATCATTCCACAAGTCTCTTTGTCCACCATGCTGACCAAGTTCAACGGCCTCGTCGAAAAAGAATACAAGACTTACCGTGACTCAGTTATGCGCCGGTTTCAGTTATGTCGCCTTCCGCCCTATCTTATTTTGTATATGAAACGGATCGTAAAGAATATATTCACTCTGGAGAAAAATCCCACAATTGTCAATTTTCCCATAAAAAGCATCGATTTTGGAGAACTGCTGGATCTGCAATTCAGGTCGCTGCACAAGTAAGGGTTTTGTTTCTGCTCGTTCGTTTCATTACAGTTTGCGTGTATATTTAGACTTATCGCTTGTAGAGGCCACAATATTTTCACTGTGGTGCACTGAGTTGCCGTTTTTCTCTATCGTTTTAAATGAGACTAATGAGCTCGTGATTGTAACTTTGTGCCCTGCGAACACCTTAAACGGAGTTATGTATACACTGCAAGTAACTGAGATCGCCTTAGACCACACGGACGTTGGTAACTGTACGCATCCTTTTATATCACAGACATTTCGGGCTTTGTACAGATGTAGTTGATGACGTTCTTCACGGTAAGCACTTCTCAATCCTAATCCACTATTTCTCATGTAAATGGATGCCGACTGCGTATTTCGGATTCTTTCTTACTCGTATCAGATACACCACTTATGATCTGGTTGCCAATATCGTGCACGACGGTCCACCAACTCCGGGATCTGGTTCCCACCGAATTCATTTGCTGCATCGTGGTACTGGCAAGTGGTATGAACTGCAAGACCTGCATGTAGTCGAGATTCTCCCGCAGATGATTCCGCTCAGTGAGACCCTCATTCAGGTGGGAGGATCATTTTCCAGTTAGTATGCTGCGCTGCCATTAGCAGAAGTTTAAAACAAATTGACCGTCTGCATTCCAGTTTTATAATGCTTATCTGTTGTTCTGGAGTTGAATTGAAGTTTTATACTTAAACCATTATACCGTATTGCTTGTAGCGATTGAAGCTCTGTTGGTTTGGGCGGCCAGGCAGCGGTTTAATATATCGGATGATGACCAACGCATTTTGGCGTGAAGTTTTCTATTAGGCGACCGTTAACCAGAAAAAATGATTACAGTTATATACAGTCTGCGATTTGACGCCCTTATCATGTACATTCTCAAACTATCATCACACATTATAAACGGCGGTTCCGCTGATTGCGTATCGTGTGCACAAAGTCATCCTAACGTCAAATATTTGATTTCAGACAGATGTTTCTAGTACCTGGATCTCATCCACTTCATCGTTTTGGTTGGTAGCTAGGAGTTTGTCACCTTTTCACGGTTGTACGGCGACATCTGAATAACTGATGTATTGCTATCTATGGTGTTACAAGGTCCTATGGTGACTTCCTTATTCTAAATGAGCCGTGAAGTCTCATTAGGCAACTGCCAACTTGGATCTAGCCTAGTAAGATGGTTTTGATCCTATCGCTCAGGACGACACCTACGCCTGCTTACTCAGATGACGATGCTTCATGGTCCTCGGGGGTTAAAATCTGCATCCGAAACAAATCAGTCCGATTGTACAGCTACAACCTTGAATGATTGTCTCTGAGATACATCAAAATCAAGGGTTTTCAAGATACATACTAAGCCATTCACCTGTTGTCTTTGTTTGGCTAATGTGCCCACACTGAAAGCTGTTAGTTTGAAAGACTTCGTCGTGTTATAATTCCGCCAAAGGCGCTCTGTGCGGAACATGAGAAATTAAAATTTCGATGTCATCGGGGTACTAGTAAGCAGCTTTCAGAGCAGCGTTTGTAGTAGCTTTCATGCTACCGATAACCGGTAGAGAAAACAGACTGGACGTTGTCAGAAGAGGGGGGATTATATACGTGCAAGAGTTGAATATGATGTTTGACAAATTGACTCATGCTGACGGGGTGTGTGTGATTAATTCCGTGTTATTTGTAGTTGAATTATTTGCAAGTCATTACTTGGTTGTCCGGGCCGAAGTAGGACGTTAGCTTAAAGATATCGTTCTGTGCCCATGACCAGCCATCTGATCTTCAAAGTAGTGGTGCAAAGCACGCATTTCGCTATCCGTCTGAGGCCAGTGGCCAGTACATCCGTTCATGTGCCAAGTTGTCCAGTATACCGTACTAAAGGTTACGACAGAAGTGGCCAAGCAGTTTGGCGGTTCACCAGAGAAAGTGGATCTAGTGTAGTAGGTCTGCTTAACCAGGCAGCCCACGGTAAACAGGGTTACATTGACTGCTGTTGTAGGGTCCGGTCCATGTTTTCTTTGAAAGGGCTGCACCCGTTGGGATCGCCTGATAAAGCCTTCTTACACGTTACCGGTGGTGAACACCATGGCGATTTATACATCTTCCTCAGAGTTCCTCCCTCGTTGCCGGAGAGCGAGAATGTCCAGGCATCCTGCGCGCGGCTCAATCCGAAATCTCATAATCCTGCCGAGGCATTTGAGACGCCTCTGTGATCAGTTAACATGCACCGTCAAAAAGCCTTTGACACTTTATGGGCGACCCCGCTACCAGCCATGAACCTGTCGTTCTCCAGTAATGGTGTAGCTCGCTGTTACTGCTTATTCGTCGGACGAATTCCTTCGTTTCGCAGGTAGAAGTTAGCTCCAGTTCCACTGCCGTAAGTAGGTTGGCTGGATTTCAAAGGCAAACGGGATCACATGGTAAATGTGTACGTGAGTAGACTGAAAAGCACAGTGACAGGACGCGGTTACACCGGATGCAGAACCTAAACCAAGTTAGCGTGTGTAGACTCAATTACCTGGAACATCTTAAGTTGACATTGAGGCATCTTAAATTGGAAACGGTATAGAACAAAAGTGTGGGTAGACATTGACTGATTGGGTCAAATTTCCTGTTATTTATTCTAATGATTAGGTATCGTAAACATCCATGGTGTCTCCTTAAGGTGACCGATAAGGCAGCACTCCTCTTCGTGGGAACCCTCAGAATATCTGGGTGGTTGTGTGTGTGTTTCAAAGTTGGCTACTTGCATTTTATCTGAACCAGCTACTCGAGGGACGTCGCGTTTTGTTCATGGTGAATAGTGCATGGTGAATAGGCATCAGAAGCAGTGACTTTTTAACGTGGTGGAAGGGAGCCGGTAAACCATACGCGAAGCAGTACTGGGTTCAGGTTCGACGTTTGTTGACTGTAGGTACGGATTGCAGTCGCCGGGTTTGTTGTCTGTTTAATTTTTCCGCATGGCGCTGGGCGAGTTCAACAGATTGGGGTCTCATTAGTAGTAGTTTTAGTTGCTAATCTATTGTAGGGTTCTGTGACGAGGCGTCAACAACGCAGTTAATTGTATCGGATTTTCAATTTCGACCTATGTCACCGTGTTGACCGTTGCTGCGTTGTCCTCCTCCTCATTATCAAATTGTTGACAGTTTGTCTGTCTACATACTGTGCATTCATGGTTACAGGGCACAAATGGCGTTGCATCTCTTAGAATAAATGTATTTTTCACGATTACAGCCACGTAAAGTGACAAACTATTCTGTCGTGGAATCTTTCCCAGTATGTTTGCCCCCATAATCCATTCACACCTGGAGGCGAATATACAGGCCTGCCGTCTTTATTATAGACAAGGTTTGGTACTTATTGAAGCCGTTCAAAACCAGGCCGCTAGACAAACTATGGGAATCAGGAAAATCATCCGTCCGAACAGACTGGTGTAGTTAGGCCAATCATCAGTGAACTACAGATGCCTCAGATGAGATCTTATTCGCACTCACAAAACACATCCCAGATCATTTATTGACAGACTTCATCCACCAAACAAAGCTGTACGCCTAAAATGTTATTCGCTGAAGCTGGATTGTGGAATGGACAGACTACTGTGCAGACAGTTGCTTCACAGTTAGGACCGATGTGCGGTCACGACCCAATCTTTTGAGAGTTTTGAAACTACTTGATCGGCAAATACGTGAGAGGTGATAGGTACTGCACGTTTTCTGGTCCACTCACACACGTCACTAAGTGTGTGTGTCTAACGCTGCGTCGTTTCTGTGGCTCCATTCAAGTATCCTTTCTTAACTTTCATTCACCTTCTCTTCACATAACACAATTTCGCCCGATTAACACATGGACAGGAAGCTACGATCAGAGATATCTTCTCTTCTTGAACAACGTAAAACTTATAATACAACTTCGTTTGATTGGAAAATACAGACCTTGTTTTGCGCGATCTAGGGCCACATCCTTTATCAACCGATGGCTAATTCAGCATTGGATAAACCCTTTTGTTTAAATGCTGAAGGTTGATATTTGTTCATGTCATCACCACTATAGATGAGGATAACTGAGATTGATGAAAACTTTATCATTTTAAAGGTGTTACGACCGTAAAAAATGCTTGGCCTGCGGCGTTGCTTATTACAAGAAATCCCATGCAGCTTATGCTAGAACACAGGACAACGAACGCGCACACTCGTTTGCATGGCTGATATGTATCCACACACATTGAGCAGTAGTGCATTGTCATTCGCCTTGGTGACACTTCCCCCTCAGTGCGTAAACACTGTTCCATTGGTCGCTTCCAGTCCCTCGTTTTCTTGGCATTGAAGGCTACCCTATAGTTTCCGAATGTACTATTCACAAACGAAGCTTCGTTTATCCAAGCAACGTAGAGACTTTTCGGTCCTGGCGTTCAGAATTACAGTCGTATTGCTCTGGTAACTTTGTTTATAAGAACAATCGACGAGTTCCAATAATCCTCAAATGGAACGCCACACCGCTTACTATTGGTCCCAACGTACCACTCATCCTAGCACTTGTTTGATTGCAAAATGGGGCGGCATTTGGGAGGGTTGTGTGCACATGCTGCACTTGGTTTTCGCTGAAAACAGGCTTAGTTGCAGCTCTCTTCTTAAGGCTAATTTTCTGTGTGCGGTTGAAACGAATCGCTACATGTTGCTCCAAAACGCCTGATTTCGAAGTTGCTAACGCGTCCGTCCATTTGGGCAGATGTTTTTCTGTTTAGATTTCATTCACAATGTGATTAATGAATAACATGAGATCAGGCGTTCGAAAATTTTCCGCATTAAAATTTCACTTCTGCGTGGGTTATGAAGCGCCTTGTATAGACAGTAACAACATGCTTTCAGTCAGTGTATATGATGGTTATCCGATGCATCCAACACCAGCACATTAAAAAACTATGGATTGAATCATTACGAAAAAAGCGTTATGCTGTCCGATTATGGCATTTTTAACTGAAAACTGTGGGACTATATCACTCTGCACTCTCAACGAAGCGTATTTAACGTAAACAATATAGAGAACTAAAGTAATAACTCGTGATTAAGGTAAATCAAAACCAAGGCAACTTCAGCATTCCCTGAAAGGTTGCTTCTAAATACACACCCGGTGGCAGTTTTGTAGTCGTCCTAGCTTTAGTTGATTTCAATCGCAATTTATCACCTTAGTTCTGTTCGTTTTTTTAACTTAATGTGATTTTTTCAAGCTGAACACTACCCACACTCGATCACAGTCCTCATATTCAGATAAGCCGTTCGGCGGACCCACTTTGAAAGGAAACGCTGGACTCGAGTTCTGTTCTCATTAGAGCCCCTCAGTAGTGCACATTGTCGTCCCGGCTGTAATGTACACCCTGGCCCTCGTGCTTGTGAGACTAGTATGTCAACTACAACGCGAGTAACTTCACAACAGACATGACGGAATAACTACATCCGAGCAGTCAACCATAGCTTCGGGAATAGACAATATTTCCGTTCAATCCGATCGATAACCCGGTGATCAAGACTTCTGAGTTGAAATTAGTCTTCACAATGAGCCAGCCGCGCGCGGTTTAAGTCATCAGTAGAGTTTCAGGTACCTCGATTGTTTCAGATTGAGCCAAAAGGCTTATCTGCACGCGAAGACTGCGATCAAATGTGAGTGGTGTTTGAAGTAATCTAAATCACCGAATTTCTGCTGGTGATTAATATGATTCGTTCAGTTGTATATGACAAAATACGTTTTTGACTAGTGAGATAGCAGGAAATAGTATCATCCCGCACTTTTCATCTTCTGATTTGTTTCCTAATGGACCAAGATGACCAGTCGTTTCATTCTTTATTTGCTCCAACAGTAACGTGACATTCGAAAGTACTCGTCCCCTGTGTACCCTTACGTACGCTAGGGGTTCAACAGCTATGGAAGATTGAGCGTTTGTTGGTACGAATAGAAGTGAAGTCTGCGAACAGATTCACCACAAGCATTGAAGCCACATAGGCAAACTGCCGATATCACGAGGAACATTATCTTTAAGAACAACTCCGGAGAACACAACTGGAGACCATTGAATTGCAGTGGTTAACGGCGAACGCAACAAGTGGTTTCACAATTGTAACTAGGGCTTACCAGAGATTTTGTACGTGAAGCGATGGATAATAAATGACCAGCTTTAATTATGGTTTGTTATTTATCATGTGGACGAACAATTTGTCGTTCACTTGCGTCTCGGTCAGCCTTTGACCACTGCTCACTCAATGCACCTACTGTTCAAAGGAGACGTTACTAGTGCACTCTGTTTGAAAACTTAATAGTGTAGTGAGGATAGACGGTTGCACCATACTACTCACACAACTATTTAGTAGCAGCTTGGATCGAAATGATCACTGGATAAATACGGGAGAGATATGGGAAGGATCATTGGAAGGCAGAATGACATAGAATGGCCTTAGCCACATGACAGAACTAAGACATGGTGTCTGAAGCTACTGGAGCATCCTCAGACGAGTGTGGCGTGCAAATGAGTGTTTCGCCAGTTGGAACTTTGAACTATTGCTCCGGAGGCCGGCTTTTTCAATCTTCTGTAGCACCGCTGAAACGTGTACTATATGATCTGTTTCACTTGTGCTGTAAATGACGATATCGTCTCCATAGACAACAGTGTTGCTCAATCCTTCAGCATCAGTCGTCTGAACGTGAAGGGGCGCCTGAGAGTCCGANAGCACACAAGCTTCCAAGGAGCAATCGACTGCGAGGTTATCGGGTCGAAGGACTGTGTTTGAACGTGGTTCTAAGGTTAAATACCGGATGCTCCAGTCGCTTTAGACACCATGTCTCAGTTCTGTCATGTGGCTAAGGCCATTCTATGTCATTCTGCCTTCCAATGATTCTTCCCATATCTCTCCCGTAATTATCCCGTGATCATTTCGATCCAAGCTGCTACTGAATAGTGGTGTGAGTAGTATGGTGCAACCGTTTGTCCTCACTACAATAGTACATTAAGGATAGCATTCACCGTAGCCCGACTCAGCACCACCATAATTTCTTGCCTTAAGGATCCGTTGCCTTGTTTCACAACTGATGTCTATATCGTTACAGCTGTTCCTGTGAGGCTAGTTATCTTGGCCCTACAGTAGGGCAATCATTTAAAGGGATCAAAAGGTATCACACGATCATGCTTGGTGGGTGTTAAGCCAAAGGTATCAACAGGTCTAGTCTGATGCACTTGGTCAACAAATGACCTTTAGATTGCTATCAGTGAAAAGTTTAAGGCCTGCTGTTTACCGGGCAAATTCCCAAATATGTACATCGTCACCTGGTAGGCATAGCCGAAGCTGTCGCTACCCGTTGCCACAACCGGAAAGATGTGCAGAAAGGGGTTCCTACAGATTGTGTACCTTCCTTGATCTAAATGCAATCGGTCAGACCCTAGTCCACTACAGACTGCCTGTGGCTCTGCATGCTCTAATCACTTGAATTCGAACCCTAGTAGATTTCCTTTTTCTACAGTTGCTCTTCTTTTCCAACTCCTCCACACCTGCTAAACGCTTTTAACTTCATATATTGTTCAGTTGCTTATAGGTGTAGACCCCATGATGTTGAATGTTCGCATTTAAACAAGCACTTTTAGTAGTTATGTCTTCCCTTTCTTTTATTTCTGATTAGGGTTTTCTTGTTCTGTTTATGACTGTGTGGCAGTTACGCATCAGCGTGAATTGCTAATGTATTGCTGTCTATGTGGGTAGTGATGGTAAACGCTCCACCTGCTCCACATGATTTAACCCCATTTGATGTCAACCGGGATAAGACGTTTCTTTCATATGCTAGTCATTCAGTGGTTCCCAATTTTATGTATTCTTTTGTGAGCGCGATTGCTCTTCTGCATAAATTTTTTTGATAGGCTCTGCTGAGTTCGGTATCTCTATGCTCCGACTTTCTACCAGGCACCTAGCTGTGCACTTTAGGCCTATTCCACATCATGACTAATGCCGTGCAACCAGAGGTAAGCTTTATCGTAATGTGATGATGATTATTCGTCAAATCAAGTCAGCAATATGCTTTTTCTCCTCCTAGAGTTGAATTTTCAGCTTCAAACAAGATTAAGTAGTCCGTTTACTTTTGATTTTCTCAATCACTCGCAGGTTTGGGCAGTGAATAAAACCATTCCAAATCCATACTATCGCAGCCCTGCTCGACCGAAAGTGGACGACCCCGAACAAGCCAATGCGACCTAACTAGATGATATAAATTGATGTTCTTTTGTACAGGTTTCATTGAACCATTTGTTTCCTACGCGTACTTTCTGTCTACCCATCGTATCTTGTTCGCTTCCGTGAAACTGTATGGGTTATAACATGGAGGTTTCATCAAGTTGGGTGATCAATCACTGCGTTTTACTTGCTTTAAAATGAGACCAGACCAGATATCTTGAATCCGACCGCGTTACCTAACGAGATCAGTAAAGTCAGTTTAAGCAAGGATTGGAACAGAGCCCAGTTGAAATCCGAGGTACATATCACTAGTTCGGGGAGTGCATGCAGACTTCACACTTTGATCCAAATTTGCATGCGAGAACCATGAGCAGATAAATCAGCCTTTATCGTTCATGTATCTCTTACGGTTGTGTCGCATGCCTTAACACTACATAACGGTGTATTTGCCGGTCGTATCACATAACGCTTTCGCCACAGCGACCACCCGTAGGAAACACGCAAGTTGGGCGCAGTAGAAAAGGTGGCCGTTGTGAGACAATCACTTTTGCTGATGATTCAATTGAGATATGGGTATATTGCCGCATTTTATTAACTATTCGTGAAGCATTGATTGCTTAGTGGTGATGTTCATTTCGAGTTTACGATCAAACCATGTTGGAGATAGGTCAACTTTGGCATTTAGTCGGTATTTCTTTTCAGTGCAAGCAATATTGGCTCACTGGCTAGTTCTACGGTTGGGTTGTGTTCACCTTCTACAGATTCTTCTTCGTTGTTTTTTTTCTCAGTAATCTTCGCCGTCTTCAATAAAGGACTATCAGCATCCGAGCAAAAGACGGTGAACAAATGAGCGGACCTGCTAAACTACCTTAATACGTCACACTGAAAATACTGACACGGGTGTAGGATCACCGTTAAGCTCTGAACACCCGCATTCTATAGACACTCTTTCTTCTACCACTCAATATCTGTGTTTCACTCACTAGGCAATCCGTTGTCACCTTGTTAACCTTCTGCTCCACCTCATACCGATTGGTTTTGTTGACCCTTTTTGCTACCTTTGCGTGGTGGTTGGGCTTTTGTGCTCTTTTGATCCGACAGGCTGTGCTGTTTAAAACTTCGGTCCTTGTAGGTTCACCATGTCAGATTGGCGAAAGAGGAACACCCAGAAAAAAGGCAGTTACGTTCGGCGTGATTTCTCGCTTGGCCTGGTTTTGTGTGTGTGTGTGACTCGTTTGTCTCTGATATAGTATTGTTGTGTGTGACTGTCGAGCGTGTGCGTAGCTATTGCAACTTGGTTGTTGTGGATGGTCGATGTTGCGTTTGTATGTGTGCATGTATGTCACCTACTGCCTTGCGATATAGGCTTTTGAGCCAAACTCTTGGGTCAGAAGCCATAGTCGCCCTTCTGTTTGGGTCTGAACGTCCTTGCAATTTTCCATACCCATATAATCCGTGATTATACACTATAAAACAAATACCGGTCTTCGTGCGGTAGGGTGGGTGGGCTAAATGTTGTCACTGCAGACCCCCCTCTCCTGAGGACTTCCCCAGTACGAATCCTAGAGCACACCATGCCCACGCAAATCACAGTAACGCGAATAATAACCCGGAGCATGTCCGGAAGCACAAGACGCCCTCCTTTCGGACGTGGAATGTGTGCATGCTGTTAGATCGATTCAGAACCAGAGGACGGCCGTGGCGGCGAACTACGTCTAAAAGCCTACGGCTACCGGATCGCGGACAACACGGGCGACTGGACAAGTCAACGCCCATGGGGATCGGACCATCGGAAGAGGAATGGAAGACGAGAAACTTCCGACAGAAGGTGTCGGCCACACACAACTCGGGCAGAATTGCATACGACGTATGAGGGGAAGCTGCAGGCGGAATTATGAATGATAAGCGCGACGGCGCGCGTGACGCGGCAACAAGCGAGTTGGGCAATGGGATTTGTGTGTTTTCGCAACAATCAACCCTCGAATCCTGTCCATGCGCATGCGACGCAGTCGAGGTAATTGTGTCACGATTCTAAGTGTTTACGGTCCAGCTCTATCACACTAATGATACAAAGGACCGGTTGGGTGACCAGTAATCAGGCAGAATCCGGCCGGCACCGAGTAACCGAATGAGGGACTTGAACACTGGAGTTGGGCGCGACTTAGTGACGTGGCCGGGAGTCCTCGGATCCTACGGTATAGGCTCAATCGACGAGAACATGTGGTCACCTGCTGCACCTAGTGCTACTTACTAGCTATCCATCACAACCACCCGATTCTGCCTGAATGAGAGAGCTGATGCCACATCGATTCATTCACTGAACGGTCATTTTAGCTCACCTCTAGATAGCTGTCGATCCAAGCGCTTC
>QNGE01007428.1:5840-23242 GCA_008508345.1 Paragonimus westermani | reverse complement strand
CCCCTTATATAATTGTACCGGCCTGAAGATGAATTATCGGAACCATCCCAGTTGGTCACCCATGGGTTCTGTCCGATAATCCCTGAGTGATATATTAGGCGTACCCGGCCTAAAAATAGTAGGTAAACTAAGGTGAAAAAGACTTGGAGAAACCACTTCGAGCTTAACTGTTTAGCGGTAATTGTCTCAAATTTGTCTTTTACTTACAGTTCACATCTTTTCTAAATGGTAACGTGGTGATATGGTGAATGTTGCGTAATTTCCCATATAGTATTAGGCGGTCACACATGTATGTCCTGAGGTGAGTTTTATGTGTACCACAGTGTGTTTAGCACGAGTTTCGTCACAAAATCTAGATGAACTTGTAACTACACACAGAAAACACGAATAGGATTGGGTAATCGCCCTATTTTCTTGTGCTCTAAGATTATTTCAAGAACAGATTGTCTCATTTGATTACAGTCACGAGCAGGAATTCATACATGAATCACTTCTGTGGGGAGCATAAGCACCCAGATTCACGGTGTTCGCATTGTTTGCCACATTCTCATGGAGAATCACTGACTTAGGTAAACCACCTATGGAACGTTACAGCACCTACTAATTACTTGTTGTTGATGACTGAATAGACTACAAGCCGTCTTAAAAGGCCGGTTATTAGCTTGAAAAACAACGTTAGTCCGAAACGCTTATCAGTGTAAGTACTTTCCCAATTTAACTGAAATGAAATGTAACATACTGTAAATTTGACCTTCCATTCACAACGAACAAAGTATTCTTTCCACCGATTACGTCATCATTAACAGATATGCCATCCAGGTACTGTTTGAGAAGGTTTTTCAGCTGACAATTTTCTTGTTCAAGCATGGAGTGCTCTTTCAGAATGGCAAGTCGATCGAGTTGGACTTTGTTAAACCGACGCCAAAACATCTCCAGTGGCGCACACTGGCGCATTATCTACAAAAAAAGAAGGTTTCGTTTGAATTCCTTTTTACATACTTACTTTTATACTTCACTTTGTGATTCGCTATATAGATTTTCAACCTGAAAACGATACCTATTTTGGAACATGGATTCCATGGTTTTGTCTACCTACACTTCTCTGCTGGTTCGGGTTGATTGGACCACTTTGTTTTGTGAAAAAAGCTCAAAATTACATCCTTGTGGTTGAAGGATTGTCTACTATACCACAGATTCAACGTAAGGTTCGATAGACACCTACCAGACTAGTATCCGGCTAATAACAACGGTTCTCAAAGGTTCGTGCCGAACTTATTGTCATTCTTTTCATATGTTCCTCAAATATATTTAAAAAAAACTGTTGCTACGTGATTGTCACACCAAACATGCAGCAAGAATATGGTGAGCAATGTCAGTTTCGCATTATGTGTGATGCATCTCAGAATATTTTGACTAATGGTCCACTTGCAGCCGCTTGCTCTTCAACACCAATAACTATGCAGTTCTGCACATATGTTACAAAACTGTGAGGATTACTGTCTTCGAACGTGGAACGGACACAGAAACAATACGTGCGGAAAATTTAGCTCTGTCTACAAACAATGTGGCTATAACAGAAGTGCAGTTGTAGACTCTCTCTCAGACAAGTTGTAAGTGATTTCGCCGTCAACCGTTCATTATAACATTTAATTCCATCTGACACTCTGGGGCTGGGAAAATAGATAGGTCTGTATTATGAGAGGTCATATGGAAAACTTCTAGAATTAGGTTATTAAGACAATCATAGGAGTATGAATGAACTCGTGCTCCAGTAAACTGTCCGTATTATGTCGTTCTCAGTCAGCTTCATATATCTGAGAAGGGAATTGAACTTGAAATACAAAACTATCCGTTCACTGCACACCTGTAATAGTGCAATGTGTCAGCATCCAGAGCTCTGGGTGTGACCTAAGTGCACCGATCCCACTAAGAGGTTCTAACTAACTCTGTCTCCTTTTCTTGTTTAACAGGAGCGACTTACTGCTAGTAGTTGCCACTTTTTCTGTTAAATGCAGAGGTTACATGTTGTAGTTTTAGAAAATCGCCAACATCAAAAACTGGGGTGGATTTACGTACGTTGTTTAGTTTCAGGGTATGTGAATAGCAACTTTTATTCAGGAACTCCGCGACTTATATAATACTTGAACTAGCTATTGAATGAACAAATAAATCAAGTGGAAGGGAATTTTCTGAATCCAACAAAACTTCAGTACAAATCCGTAACCTCACTTTTGCTAGTTCACTATCACCCTCCACATGTAGAGCTTCTCGTACCATGGTCTCCTCCTCTGCGGTCAGGCTGGACACATAGAATGGTACAACTTTTTCCTCTTCTGTTTCATATTTTCGACAGTGTTCGGCTAGTTTGATGATATTTTCCGCCTTATCCAGTAAACTTTGTACCTGTAAGAGAATACCAAACCCTTGAATGTTATGCCATAAAATGACTTGCTTTCTTGGTGGCTGCGCCGCTCTCAAGTGAAACTTTGACGAGCTTTTCATGTTGTGATTCACGAAGTTTCTTTAACTGGGTCTTGAGATTTTGGAAATGAGCAACCAGTTTCTCACGCTCCTCCTTTAAATGTCGATTCTTTTCTTCAAACTCTTTGAACAGTTTTGTCATTTTGCGTTTACTGACAGCGATGTGCTCACTGATGTACTGTAGCTTTCGCATTTGCATGTCTATTTCCTCAGCAGACTTCTCATCTTTATTCTTCAGATTTTCAAAGAATGATATTTTCTCGTCTGTGGTCTTGTTGTATTGGTTCAGTGCAGACTTGAATTCAGCCCATAACTGATTGACCTTGGCCTCCAGTACCGTTCGTAATGCATGCTTGTCTTCCAAATTCTGTTAATAAGAAGCAATGTTACTAAAATATTGTTTACTTGGCATAACCATAATTAACCAGCAGACGCTTACGGAGAGAAAACAATGCTAAGTGACCGTAACAAGTTTCCTAGCTAGAAACGTTAGATAATTATTTGTGTCTAACTGTACCGGGAATGGCAGATTCCCACAATCGTAATTCAGTCTACCCGTTAATGTGAATTTGTTGCTGGTTGTTAGCGTTCAGGATTCTGTAGTCCAAATACCTTTGATAAATCACGCTCTCAGGGATTTATTGGTTTACTGTGTGCATTGTACGAGCTAAGGAAATGTGCACTATGCTTAAGACTAAATGATTTCACATGACCATTCGATCGATTTGGATGAAACACTTATTCTGGAAGAAGTACTGAACACTAATTGTGCGCAAATATAATGCGGATCCGACGGAACGATAAAACTGTCTGTTTTACCGAGAATCTTATTAAACAGAATAAAGTTTCTGATAAGTTAGTTTTGTATCAGTTCAAAACAAACCAGGTTAAGCCGGGACCTCAGTTGGCTGTGAAAAAACTTCGCATTAATGAAATGGTAGGTGAATAAAGTAACATTGTGAAGATGCATTAAATACAAAGATGATACCCACGATAGTGTATGAAAAAAGGTTCGCTGTACCATAGAACAGCAACTAACCAAAAATGGAATTCATTTGATTTCCCTCCGAACATGATGATGAACGCGTGGTCCCCGGAGATGACAAGTTTGTCTTGTGAGGAATTCATTCAGCCAAAATTGCTATAAGGTTGACGGTCCCTACTGAATTCTAACGTTCACCGTAAGGGACCGCTTACCTCTGTTCCGTATCTCTCACCACGTGCACAACTTTCCATGTGGGCTCATTCTTACCTGGGTAGAGGTGGGAGGGAAACAACTGTACGCCAGGAAGTCAGAATATTTTCCTAAGTGAGTGCAATTGTGCAAGTTGTTTGGTAGTTGTGTGGACGACGTCAAGGGACGCATATGCAAGACACTGTTATATCTCTTCACGTGACAGGTACTCGACCCAAATCATCAGACTGGGTTGGAATCAACCCTATCTTTGTTGACTAAGGCAGACCACTTGAGAGTGTCAACCTCTATGCCTACCTGGGTTGTGTCATCTCGTCAACATGTAACAATACAGACGAGGTGTCACTGAGGATAAGGAAGGAAGATAGTGCCGTCATCAACCTACGTCACTTGTGGTTTCACAGAGACATCCTCTTGTGGATTATGGGCAGAGTTTAAAACGCGTGTGTGTGTTCCGTTTTACTCCATGAATCAAAGGCCTGATCTGTTCGTATGGAAGATACATTAGCCTCGGTAATCGACTACCGTTTTCTCTCCAGTTAGATCGTATCAGATGGGTTGACTTTGTAAGCAACCCGACAGTCTGTTGGTACGTATTTCTGAAATATTCAAACTTATGACTGACAACCGGAAGTGTGTAAATACACAATGTCCGTAGGTTGGGCCACATACCCTATATGGCGACAGCGCGTCTACCAAACCGCACACTATTCACCATGGCTGCTGAGGGTTGCAAGAAACCACAAAGTGATCAATCGATGACGTGATGGTCTCACTGAGTTAGTTCGATACGTGCCGTCTACCTGGTGGAAAAGTTCGCGGCTAATCACACTGCTGTCTGGCAATGCCAGCTTGTATCCTCAAGGTCGCTGTTTCTACCTGTTCTCTTTCTCGAAGTTCTATAATCTATATTTTCTTTCTTATTGTTCACATATCTGTACTTATTTGTTCCTGTATTTCGTCAGCGGCAGCCCGAGTCATAGTGCCCACCAGTAAGGCTGAAAGATGAAAATGCCGATGAGGATGGATTACTGTATACAATAGTGATGGTGGTGATGCGTTCAAAAATAATTATTTATCAAGTTACGTTGGTTGTGCCCGTGAACTTCTCCACATTTGGAGAGTAGTGCTGTCGGTGAGGAACCTATAAAAGCCATTCTATAAGTTGATAACTAAAAGATCATCTGTGTATGATAACTTCTCCCATTGGGTTGAAAACGTTGAGTAAGTAATGACCCAGACGGGCAAGCGGCAATTGGTGAGACTAGTTGAAATAACTCACGGTTGAACGTTAAAATCGTTTGGCGATAGGACACCAAGGTGCTGCTTGTCCTAATGGGAAAAAGCAGGCACGAAAACCAGACCTTAACTCGGAATGCGAATATTAGGAACACTGCATGCCCTAAGTTATCACAGTCTGGACTGACCAATAACCCTGAATTTTTCGCAACTGATTCTCATATCTTGTCCAATTTATTTAGGACTAAGCTTTTATCTATATCCGATAAGATTTCACCGTGAGGTGTTTCATCCACCATGAGCTCACATGTATGTGAACGCTGGATTTTTAGGCGTGCTAAGTTACTGCACGATTTTATCTATACTCCCTTTTTGTAAGTGCAACGTCCACAAAGCTGAGACACTCAGTTTTTGTGTACAAAGTGCTTTTCAGTTAATTTTGTCAATACATACCCCGTCTCTCACTAGTTAAGTAATAAATGTTTATTGTCTTTTGACAAACTATTTCAGATGGTTCCATTTTTGGTTACCTGCGGTTCATGGTTTTTAATCAAACCGCTTGTCCTGTTTCATCCAAAGTTCCTCCCAATTATTCACCCAAACTCTTTTACACAAGACTATTCATTTTCGTAGTTGTTTGTTTACCGGCTGTACCAAACCGAACGTGATACCTTATTAATCCCAGTCGGTCTACGCCCCATTTGACCACGCATTCACTAGTTTGGACGGGCAGTCATTGGATATTCGCTGAATGAGGTGAACAATTCTTAAAAACGGATCCTGATAGCGAAACCGATTAGCAAAATATAGACGAAGTTTAGGTGACCAATGACCTGAAGGCAACTCAAATTGGGTTGCAGTCAACGTAATAACAAGAGAACTTTTGGCATTTCTGAACACAAAGACTGGTACGTCGAAACGACCTCCATCCAGTTCTACAACGGTGGAAAATTCGACTGGCTAACGTGAATTCGTTTGGCTTCAAAACCGAACGTTTAACGAGCGGTTAGAGACCAAAATGCTCAAGGGCGCGTAGTTACAGATGAGCCTGACAGAAAAATATGTCTCCATGCTGACTTCCAGTGGGAACCACGTTCGAAAGATCAGTTCATTACACACAACCGTGTACTGGTTAATTGTTTCTGACGGTTTCCTCGACATCTGGCATCAACAAGTTAGGTCGCTGTATATAGACGATAAAAGGATGATACGTTGGAAGCCGTTCAGTATTGGAATACACAGGATAGCCTGACTAATAAGTTTACTTTAATCTCGTGTGAGTGTAGAAGTGGTCAACTATCGGCCCTCTTCAGGATTATAACGTAGTGAAAGTCAGATGGAGCAGCAAACATTTTTGTGTGTTGGAAGCCCACGTGGACGGGACAGTATTTCAACTAGATTACTACTGAATTAGCACAAACGTTGTTTGATTAGAATACTTTAATTTAAACCGGAAAAAATATGTATTGGACAACTCTCCAATCAACCTCATCAAGCGTTGATGTTAAAAGCAAATCCAAAAAGAAACTAGGAGTAGGGAAAGACAAGAGACGGCGTTCACTGTAGAAACTCACAAAAACGAAGCTGATGTCAAGAATGTAATCTTGAGATGGACGTAAATCAAAATTATGCCTCTTTTATTGTGTTCACCAGTAGAATACCCGTGTCAGCCAATCAAGAGTCTCGATTCCATCGCCCCAAACGGTCAAAGTTGTTCGCAGCTGCTTTGACACCCATTAGGAGGATAGATAGGTGGCCAAAAAACCGGGTTAAGAAATATTCACCAAAGCGGCCGAACCGATCACTGACAACAGGGATCAGTCGCAACTTGGTCACATTACCCGCTAGGTGCCCATTCCCGACGTCGTGTTACCACGAAGTGCATCTCCGTAAAAATGATTAAAGTTATTGAAATTTTGTTAACACCTGATCGCATTTCTTCGCTGCCCGCTAAAATGCATCTAACGACTTACTACGCTTATTTTGGTTTGCTTAGCCAACAGACAATACTATCTGTTTTGCTCTACGGTTAACCAAACGCATGTTCCAACTTTTTTATTTGAAAAGTGCGTACGAAATTAGACAGTCTTCCTTGTAAGTTGCAAAAGGGAAGTGTTAATTAATTAAGTAAGTAAGTTGGCTGATGGATACTTTTGTCTAAGTGTCTCCTGTTCTGTGAGTGTCCTAATAAAGGCTATGAGGCATTCGTCGGGGTTGACAGTCCAAGCGTTATCAGAAGCATAACGAAATTTCAAGAACCTCCTAAAGTCTGCCGCTTGTTAGTAATGACTCTTGCTCAACTCCAAAATGGCGCATGTAATAAGTTTTTCATCACACGTGTATCCAATTTGGCCCTTTCATATCTCACTCCCATAATTCATAAAAGTATGGTCATGGTTAGAAATACTCATGAGGGATGATGATTATCGTTAGTGAATGATAGTGATGGCGCGTTGAAATCATTCACTAATTATAATTCAACCATAACTCTTAGAAAACATGGGTGAGGGTGTTGAACTTCCTCCACGTGATGCCTACGCAAAAATTCAAGTAGCCAACCGTCAGCAACAAAATCAGTCAACAGTATCTTCCCTTAAGTATTGTAAAATTTGGGGTTATCTGGAGAATCATAGTTCGAACACTCCATCACAGTCTTTAGCACGAGGAACGTGCCAGTTCTGGCAGTTATTCAGTCGGTGAAAGATGTATGATTGTTCTAAACTGTGATCTACAAAACAAAGATTACCCTCCCTACAGAGCTTACCTCAGACCGACCTCAAGATTTGTTCCAGTTACACCCGAAGTTTCTAACGGTAACCAAGATCAGTCGCTTTAACTGAATCTACTTACAGCTATCATGTGTCATAGCTACCCACAACAGTTTTGATCGTTCAGCCAATGACCTACACCGCTTGTAGAATGATACACGCAATCAGTCATATTTGTCAGTAAAATATACGCATATTCACACTGCTTATTCCATTTATTCTTACGGTAGAAGTCAATGGACCGAAATATTGTAGCTAATCTCGCATATGATCTTGGCGGGAGACGTTTGAAAACTGTCAACTCGAGTCTGAATACGGTTTGCATGACTGAATAAAGTTTTCAGCGCAACTTAGTTGTAACATTGCGCTCGTGTGTGAACTTCACAATCTGCGGATGCGTGCTTGTCTCGAGGATTAGGCATTCTATTGAACGGCTGCTGCGTCCAACTGGTACCTACTCGGCGAGTCAGATAAAGTATGCGTTATTAACCGAGTAAAATGTGGTCGGTTAAACAGATCATTCGCAAAACTGGAATAAATTTTGAACGCGTAGTTATCAGGAAGCTAAGTAAAATACGGGAAAACGTGTATCCCTCTTAAAGAAAGATTCGAGTATTTAAAAATATTTATGCCTGAAAACTACCTCAGCACAATGTTCACAGCTTAACAATCCGCAGAGTCCAATTTCAAACATTCGACAAACCACACGCTGACATTGACGACCAGTGGGTAACCAGAATCAGAAACTGATGAGCCAACACCAAGAAGCGTTTAAGGATGTCAACAAAAAGCTGCTCCCGAAAGTGTCTTATTCGGAGAACTTGCAGTTTTTCTGAAGTTACGTTAACGGCATTGATGCCCACAGTACTTAATAACTGAGAAATATAATTTTTTCATCTGAAACGGTCGGCCGGGAAATTTCAAGTGTTACTCACCACAGGCGAAACGCCATGGAAACACGCCGATTTTGTGTAGTCATTTGTTGCATATCATAAGGTAAGCTACAGCGCCTGTTATTTCCTGCGTGGAGGAAACAGCAGATGGCCAGAAAAATTGGACGGATGACACCGTGATTAATGATTAGAAAAACTCTGATGAGCAGGATGATTTTGAGCGAATTTTCGTGTGTAGTGTTCATATTGCACACTGATGTTCACGAACAACTTCATGGAGTTCTCTGAAACAGTATTTAGAATTGTGGACTGGCAAAAGACGACGGAAAAAGCCACAGGAAACAATAAAGGTCTGCAAACTTCTGGAAGTAATTCACATTTCCTCTGCCCTGAATTTTCCTATAGGAATCACCGAGGGTGAATGAAGTATTCAGGTTACAGCGGAAACCGCTTCGATTATCCTTTTAAGCATATCTTGTTCGGTGGGATTTTTGTACACACAAGCAAACTTAAGTCCAGCGTAGTGTTAGGATCGACTTATCTATTTCGAGAAACGACAGCCAACGATTTGCTGGGCAAATGAGTCAACGTTCAACTAACCTTCAGAATAATAATCAGCACTCACGGACTGGAGTTCCTAAAAGGCTGGCGAAGCTGACGATTGCTTTAGATAAACTGTCGGCTGGTAACAATGACGACAGTTGACGGTGAAGTGATGACGAATTTAATTCCGGCTAACAAGATAGTGTACTAGGTTATGACAAGACTTGCAAACAGTTCGTTCCAGTATCTACCAGCAAACTCATGGACTGTTGTGTCCCAAAAGTTTCTCAGACCTCCAAGCGTCGAATCCACGATGCACAAATAATTGTCAGATTGACAGGCTAGTAAAGAATATTAATACAAACACCTATCTTCGACTGTGGACTGTGGAAAAGTATGCGAAAAGAAAAACGAAGCAGTTACGAATATGACGTGCATAAACATACACGATTTTTTAGTTCATCTTTCAGACTATGCTGATCAGACTTCGCCTCTCCTTCTTTCAAAGTGTAAGTTGAATCCAGGGCCACGAAAATATCTTTCAAATCGTCTAATTGTTTGGTGTGTTGCGCAATCAAAAACCTTTCTTCTACAAACCAAAAAGTAGTTCAGGTTACCAACCAAGGCTTTACTTGCCCTCTCCAAATTCGTTGGTCAACATCTGCATCTCTGCCTCGTATTCCGTCTTCAATTTTCTCAGTCTCTCATTTTGCAATTCTACAGAGAGCCAAGATAGAATACAAATGGTAAGTACGAGAGAGTGGGTTAGGTATGAAGGAGAAACCATACATTAAGAAACTAATTGCTATATTTTAATGAACAAGTCTCTACCATCCTGACCAGTGCGTATGACTGGCTCAGACGAACTCTATAATGAAATACCTGTTGACATCTTGGTTACCACGATTATCACTACGAATTCTGCTTTGTCGTTCGGCAGCAAAGTTGACGTAAAAGATAGAAATGTGTAACACGTTTTACAGTTCACTTAAGTTCGTCAATCTTGCCTCTGTACGGAACGGCAAATTTGACATTTTTTGTAAAACCCCATGCGTTTTCTAACTCAGCAGTCACAACCGAGATACCAAAACACACAAGGCAAATACACTGTTATCATACAAAAGTATCTGTGTGTATAAAATAACGTGAATCGGATGTTTGAGAACATTACAGGTTTTGTTGTACCAATGTTGCATGCTCGCTATACTTCGATGTAATTAACTGGTTGCAATCGGTAAATTTGAGAAATGAAATTTTAAAATTGTCCAAACATTTTGTGGTTTGTTGCTTCCAGCCGTTTTAGTTAGTCTGAATTTTCACCAGTAAGTGACAAACGAGGGGATAAATGTACACACTGCATTTATTGAAAATGAAATACTGTCGGCAAATGCCCTATTTTGGCGGGCACCAACATACAAAAGTAATCAACCGTTAGGAAGTTAGTGATAAAAATAACCAAGTGGTGTGGTGGTTGGTTAAGTGACAAACACAAGTTTGTTGTGCTTAGGGACGCAGCTGATGTGGTTTTTTGATCATCAGAACCAACCGGGTTGGAAGAGTTACAGCTGGACAAAAACGGCTTAGGCGTTGGGTGGCCGTGCCTGGTTATGACCATCGAAGCATTTTGCAAATGGCTTTGAAATGCACAAATACGGACGACAATAAGCGAATTGTAACTGTGTGAATTATCACCTTTCATTACAGAATATCAGTGGCTCAGTAAACAACGCGAAATGACCTCCCCCTATGTGTTCCCACGTCACAATTAGTTAATGAAGCCAAGAGTGGCGAACTGATGAGCTTCACAGTACCCGAGTAAAGCCAAACTGAGTAGTGTTCATTAATTAGTTCCAACAAAATTCACCGTTGTGACTAATTTTTGCGGAATATAAAGAAATGTCACTTAAGTGAGCAAAATGAAGTAGTTTCCGGTATTTTATCTATGAGATGGAGTGATGATGCCTGCTCTGAGTATCACGACAGAAGCAGTCATGTAAACACTGCTGTAGACTATATCATTTAATGGCATGTCATCGATTCCTTTAAGTAACGACGTTAAGAATTTTTTTGTTAGCGGTGTCTATTGACTATCGCTTTTCTCAAGTTGAACATCACTCACATTTGATCACAGATCGCAGCGAAAGTGGTTGGGCGTTCAGGCTTGATGATTCAGTCGTGCCTAATGTGAGTTCGGTTGCGCAGTGGTCAACACGGTTGCCTCATGAATAGCGTGGCCAGAGTTCAAATCCCGGCCGTGGCAAAGATACGCACTACTGACGAGCTCTAATGAGAGCGAAACTGGAGTCTAGTGCTTCTTTTCGAAAGAGGCTGGCTGGAAAGTCTATCTGAATGCGAACGCTGCGATCAAATGTGAGTGATGGTCAACTTGAAAATAAACCAAATCCCCGACTACTCATCAGTAGCCTTCATTTTTCTTGCATGATGCTGTCCAGTAACTTCTCCAGTTATATAACTGTACTTTAAAATTTCTTAATGCTGATTCGACAGTGTCTTCCGTGCTAACCTGTCTTGTTTCGTTGGTAAACTTGAATGATAGGCCGGTGGAAGTTGGGTTAATCGTTAAGTAGTTTGCACATAAATACGTCATGAGAACATATTATGAAACAGCCTCTGGTGCGAACTTCAAACGCGTAGGTAGATTTATGCATGATGTGTTTCGCAAAAATGTTTTGAATAAAGTATACGAACAGGAGTGGTTAAATGTGCCTAAATTCAAATTAATGTAGGACGAGCAATATATGCAACTAACAAGTTCAGTAAAACAAACAGCAATAGTATAATGATAAACAATGTTTGCTTATTTCGGCGAGAATCCCAAAAGTTTAAGTTTTTTCAAGGTAAAACTCTGTAGACATTGGTATACGTATTCATACAATCCTGATTCCCTAATCCCACGCACGGCATATCAATAATGCAAACTATATTATTATGCATTCTTATGGAATACTATATCGTGAGTGCTTAGAATCTTATTAGAAAGTGATTGGATTTGCTGAAACTGTAGAAATTAGAAGAATCAAAGGCAGCTTATACACATGTTGCTCTCCGTTGCAAATTTAACATGAGAGTTTTCAACAAATAAAATGCTTCCAATTAAAAAAGTGGGGGGAAATCAACAGATATAAGGATGTAGAGTGCAGACATAGGAACAGGAACTCAGCTATGTTGTAAGCTGCATGTCATACACACATATTTCAGCGTACAACCAAACAAACGGCTATCTGACAGAAAAAGTGAAACTTTGAAAGCGGTTTTAACCCATTCGCGTGTTTCCGATGACAAGCTATCCAAAGTTTTGGCCGGATATCCCGAATTTGCTCATCATGTCTGTGCATGCTGCAATTTAAATTAGTTCAGGTAGGATATTCCTAACTAAGCCTATTCGGATACTAAATGAGTGTCGCCGACATTTCAAACAGTCCAGATACTGGCAGTTGTTGATTTATGCGGAGCAAACGCAAATTTACTAGCACACGGCCCAGGTTGTACAGAACTCCATATGTACAGAATGTGTCTTCTTGTTTGCAGACGAAACACGTTTCACTAAGGTCTTAAGACGTTGATTGTTTACTTAGAGCTGCAGATGACGTGAAAGGCTATTGGTTAGGGGAGAGTTTTTCATCTTGGAAATTCCTAATATTGCGCAAGGATAGTGTGCATATCGTTTTGCATTACGGTTTTAAAATATGATTGCTCAACCGTTCTCTCACTGCGCTGCCATCGGTATTCAAAGGGGTCCTCAAACGATCATCGAGCGCTAACACCAAGATACTGTTAGGAAGCAAATCCTTGTTAGTATTTCACTCACTTTGTTTTTAAGGATGCTCAGGCTTAGAGCGTTGAGGCATTTCATGGCGGTGCTCACTGTCATCTAGGATGTCCAGCGTGCTCCGCTAAAGCCACTGACTGTTTGGCTTGAGACGTGGAATGGAGAAGTAATGACTACGTAAAACAGTGGAAGTAAGCATGAGTACTCTGACGGACACAAGTAGCATTCTCTGCTCAGGATGAATCCTCAGTAACTCGCGAAGCTGTGGTTGCAGACGTGAAGAGCGATGATGTCAGCCTAGAGTCAGTGGCTCGTATGTTCCCTTGTACAACCGAGAATTCGGTAAATTGGAAAAAGTGGTGAGAAGCGGTAACGATGGCTGTAAAGAAGTATCGATTTTGTGAATCCTGTCTTTTTCTCGTTCTTCTTTTCGTTATAAGCCCCGTGAATTATGTGCGCCCTTGTGTTGATCGTTTGTGTTTTGTTCAACTCCCTTTCTCTTGTTCTAGCACTAAACTAGCTATTGCTCAAAGCGTTCAGTGGACCCGGAAATTTTGAGCTGACTGGCGGGTATCACTCTCAGTGTCATCGGGTGGACTTGGCAAGTAACAACTATGTCTTTTGTTAAGGTGAATGAGTGTTACTCACTACTCATAAACGAATGTGACTGAATGCCTAAGTGTAACAATTCAGCCCCATTTAACGTGGGATTAACAGTGCAGTGGTGAACACAATTGTCCCAAATACCGGCCTTGGTATAAATGGATTCTACCAAGATGCTCTAATGAGAGCGAAACTAACGAAAAACTGACGGAGAAGCATATCTGAATATGAGAGTTGCGATATTCGGTTAAAACAAAGTTCAGTTATCCTTAAAAGTTGAAAGACGAGCATGAATTTGTAGTAAGTTCATCAATGTACAATACAATTTGAATTAGGCTAACCAGTGAAACTGAAATAACTGGTCAATCGAAACAAAAAATTACTTGGATTTCGATCATTTGTGTAACCTACACGATTACTAATGTACGTTCTAAACGCAATGGCCCGGTATTGAATAAGTCAAAAACCACGGGTTATCGTTACGAACCGGCCCACTAGTTCAAGTCGTCTTATTTCCTCACATAAGCAATCTTGAGATCAGATGGCATTTTGATCGAAAACTCTAAAGAGACTGGAGGTAAATTGAGGTCAGCGAGTTGAATAATCTCTTTCCTTAATTAAATTGTTAGCATTGTGAGTAGAACTACCTAATACAGCTTGCAGTATAGGCCGTAAGAACGCTGTCTTACATGTGCTGCAGTACACCATTTTTAGCGAATAGATTTTTGTTTTTACTTGGTGGGTATATCAATTTCAACCAGTTTCAGTCACATACAGAGATTTTATGAATAAATTTTAATCCGTTCAACCTCTTCCACTTTTAGACCAATAGTTTTCACATCTGCGTCGTAGCTGAAAGTCAGCTTTAATAACTGACTTAGTGTTGGCTGTGATGATGATGATGATGATGATGATGATGACATTGATCCGTTGCTTTTTGTTCAGTCAACATTTCACAATTTAGGCTAATCAGTAGCAAATTTCTTTCACGCTGTTAAATGTCTGTCATTTTTTTCTGCCCTCACCTACATAACTGTCATTTATCTTGTTAAGTTTACAAAAGTAAACGCGTACGGAGAACTCTTACCGTAATGTTTTCTGGCCAAGACAGCGACAGGAAGAAAATTTCAGAAAGTTCGGCTTGATAGCAAATGACAATAAAAATTTCACAAAAGCGACAATATCCGGCGATTTACAGAACGGTGCGTTTTGTTACACATTCAACTAAAATCTACTACATGTTTCGTCTGGACGTCACATGATAATGTATGATAGCCTTAATGAAAACCATTTCAAATATGCGCTCTACCGGTAACAACCCTGTCCGGAATGACTTATCAGAGCTATCAGAGCTAAACAGCACCTGTTTGTAACCATGCAAACTTATATATATACCTGTTCCAGCTTATATGGCTGGGTCTTCCTTCAAAGGCATGTATTGTATTTGTTCACCCTGTGTGCTTAATGTAATATTGCTGTAACCATTTTGGAGGAATTGTCATTACCTATTTAGTTTTCATCGTATTTTCTATGTTCATGACTTATCGGTTGCAGTCGTTGTAAAACTTAAGTATTTTAAACGAGGACGTGTATGTACTTGTCAAGCAAGTGAGAACGTAACTGCTTCTTCCACCGTTCCATTTTAATCCCGAATTTGATTACAATTAAACCCACCACGTACTTTTTGGTGAGCTAAAATGCATAGGTAATGTGCAGCAAATGAATATGAATAAACTGTAACAATTCTAAACAAAGCCTTATCAAGTTCGAAGCGTAGAGGTTACATGTCTTTGTCATTGTAGCTTGTGGGTCGAGCAGGTAGAATATGCGATAAAGCACTTGTGTCAGAAATCACTTATGTGACTTTCAATAGGCCAATTAACTATAGATCTCGTAAGTGTACATATTTTTCACATTTTGCCTAACATTGTTGTTTGTAATGGCCATCGAACTTTAACATGTCCATTGGCGCTAATTTAGATGCTTCACACTCGTGTTAATAAGGAGAAACAGTATGGATGATTTCTCGTAGACAATGAATACCCTGAAATGAGCGATGGATGAGGAAAAGTAGTTGCTTATGTGCAGTGATAACACGGTACGGTTTATGAATAATGAGGCAAAGTTGACCAGGTGTCGGATCAGAATAAATGCTAGAGGTCACTTCTCCTATAATGCAGTGATAACTACGTGAAATAAACTACCATTCAAAGTTATGTTAACCACTTTGTTTGGCTGCAACTGTAAATTTGGTAGATGTCACGTGGCCGTGTCCCAAATGTTGGTAGGAGGGTTTCTCTTAACCTGGTAACAGTTCTGTATTCTTGTCTATTCATCGTTCAGTCACCTGTTCTTCTCTCCTTCTCGCAGTCATTCGCGTATATTGGTTACTTTCAGGTAAATGGCCTATCTTTTTGTTTCATTAAGTCTCGGTCAAGAAAATATACGTTCAGAAAAGTGACGAATATCTGACGACCAGTCCAATGATACGCGTATGATGTAATCGGTTGAAGTTGGAAATCTACGTAAAGCAAACATTTTGTGCTATGTTCTCAAACCACATTACGTCCGGATACCGTATGATGACTAGTGTAAAAGGGTAGTACAAACCGATAAATAGACAAGCGAAAGATACTTGACCATACCTGCCTATAAGTGAATAACTGCCCATGGCAAAACTGATTATATTGTGTGCATTGGAAAATTAACTCTACCTTCAGTCTGAGCTTATTGTAATTAGCTGGTGGACACATTGATGCTTACTGGGAGCAACACACGTTCCACATTTGTTCGCACTTTTGGCTGGCGCCAGTCTCTTCAGAACGCATTTAGAGGAAGAACAGACGCGAGCAACTTCAGTATTCAATCTACACGAGTAATCATCGAGGACATTCACGATCCAATCAAAATGAGTGAAAACTATGAGAATTGCATTCGTCAATTGCTGCCAGTCTACTAAAAGTGACATTTTGACTGTTTCAAACGTACATTATGATTTTAATTTCTCTTCATCAGCTACCGATTGCCAGTCGTTTACACAAATTGAAGATATGTTTTAAAGCACTCTACACACTATCAACTTCGCCACTCACGAGAGAGCGAAGTAAAATGATCCTAAAGGAGGCCGGAGATTTTTCTTTCAAGCATGCGTCTTTTAACGGTAGAAACCGATTAGTGTGGTTTGACAGCTATGTGTGGAAACATTTCGAGGACTCTTTGTGCCCTTGTATGTCACAGTAACAAGAGTCCCAAAACAAAAGCTCGCGTCAGATTCCGCGGCAGTTCAGGTACAACCCTCAGTGACTACTAGCATTTCAAATGTGCCCGTATCATCCACCTCCACGGCGGAGTTAGGAAAAATTAACCGAATGATTTTGGAAACTACGCTTGGTTGAAAGGTGTAGGCATCTTGGTGTTGAATGTTTGAATATGAACGTAGTTATTCCCAGTAGTTAGGTCCCTTCCCGTCCCTTTCATTTTTCCTTCTCTATCCCTATATAGGGTTTGCTTCTCCTTCATGGTTGTGTAACAGTTAAGCACTACTGACCGCGTAGGAGTGCTTAACTAGTAAGGTACGATCCTATGGGCATACAGCAGAACCATTTTTATAGTTGCGGCACTGCTGTCTTCCGTATCAGGAAGAAGGGGGTCAGAAAAGGTACCCTTAAACAAAGAGCACTCCGATCGCCCAACGGTTGACAGTGACCGCCGGCGGATTATCCAATACGGTCGAAATACATCAAATATCTCTCAAAAGCCCGATGTAGCTTCGAGTACATCCGCTGCGCGCAGCAGTGTTCAGAATCAGACATTATTGTCTTATTCACTGCGCCCTCGGGCTAGGCAAGCCCCTCACTGCCAAGTGAGTCAGACTCTTGAGTCATTGGCTC
>QNGE01007427.1:0-23243 GCA_008508345.1 Paragonimus westermani | reverse complement strand
CCACCACTGTTCCCAACCATCAGACACCGAAGATGACAACGAAATTAACAGTTAGGTCTAAACATTTTCACCAGAAACAAATATTTTTTAATCGGTAAGCCATTAAGGGTCTTCAGTATTTTCAAAATGTTAGATTTTGAAAACGATAAATTTCTTGTCTTCCGCCGAATATTGGGAAAATTTGCCCCGTCAACACGAAAAATTCGTGCGATCTGACCGTGGTTCTTTCTGAAGGATAACTACGCGGTCTAACATGTACCGATGATGATGTGCCATAAGCTTACTTGCAGGCTCCTGGGGAGTTATGACTAAAGACAAGAGGAAAAGATGCCCAGTTCCAGCTGAATTTGTATGTGGCTCGTTGATAAGAAAGGATAACTTAAAGCATAAGGTGTTTACAGCCAGTGAGAGAGGTTGACGGGGTCGTTCCATCTAGGCCACTGTTTTCTTTGACTATATGGGTTAGCGGTTAGTGCCTCTAAAATTTAAATGCCCTATGTTTACCCAGAAGCTAAACAGAAGCCAACAAATATGACACTGAACGATTGTTTAACGCTGATAACGAAGCAAAACTTTTAACATGCAACTTTATTTTGGGTCAGTCAAGTAGAACTCAAGAGTTGAACGTACTTACGACTCAACAAACCCGGAAAAATTCATCCACCGTCTGTTGTCGCCCTCAACTTAATGCCAGCGTGCTACATTGTGTTCAGTTGTGCACCCGAGCCATTCCGACGTGTCAAACGAGCTAGATAAGGTGGTTTTTGTTCTGTGTGAGATCACATTATGTGCAAAGATGGGAACACGACTATTACTGAGACGAGTTGAAGAGAGAGAAAACCTGAGTAGCTTTTACTAGCATAAAAGTTTTTAATTCAGAAGGAAAATAAGGCCAAAGCAGTAGCATATACGACAAAAGTAGCAATGTGTTGAATGTAAATGAATAACAGAACAAAGCAACAAAACGACAGAATTTGTCAAAATCCTAATAATACAGTGGAAATGATATTGGCTGTTGTGAATCACTAGATTCGATAGCAGGAGCTTTTGAAATATGATGGACGGATGGGTTGGTGTGAGAGTAGTCTTTGACTTATTAATCGTTTGCTGGATAAAGCTATGCAAGTCTTAGGGTCGAGAATGCTCATCGCAAGATTCTGTTTTGTTTAGTCCATTTGGCAGCGTTAGGACAGGTTGTTTTAGTTGGCATGCTTTGCACCAGTGAACGGTCATTTCCTTTGATACGTAGCGCATAAGCGGGACGAGGCCTGAGTAGTTACTGTGGCAGTGTTCGCGGCCATGATCCGAACTAAACAATGAACTAGGTAATACATTGTTAGCAGCGACGATAATACTGCTGACAGAGTTGGAACTGGTGGCCATACTGGACTTTGACCGTTAACAGATGTATTGGGCCTTGAGTTACTAGACATGACTGCCTTTATAGTCTATATGAACCTTTGAAACGTAGATCGGCGTAAGTTATATATGGGTTACGAAATGTTGGAGAGAAAACTGACCTGAGTATGTATATGACAGCCCAACAAGTCAATTAAGGAGGAGTGTATCGGAGGGGTGGTGGTGTGTTTACCATGAAGGTTCGGATGAAGTTTGGACCCCTACAATTTAGTACCGACATTTAGCAAAACATGTGAACTACAACCCATCCGTGAAAAAAGGCAGTGACTGACAATTTTGTCAGATCCATCTGGAATATGCAAGAATTTTTGTCCTGCCAAATAATAACGTTCACCCACGCATCAACCCTCCATGACCGTTTCTGCTCTTGTCTGAATTCAACTGTCCGAACAGGATTCAAGCTAACAAACAACGCGTCACGGACCAAAACTAATTATCTGCTCGATCGTCAGCACTACGTGCATCACTCCTGACAGAACGACTAAACAATCGGTGTAGGATGTGTTCATACTCTGCCGCTGTGGATGGAGAGAACACCGCTTGAATGTAAATACCATCACTGGATGTCATTTTAACAGCAGCCAACGCAGACGGGCCGAAGGAATCGAAACTTGTTCACCAACGATACGGAGGAGAAACAAAGTTACACATCAGTGATTAGTGTTTCGAGACGTCTGTTTAGACGCGTGAATCCGTTGTGTGCTAATCGACCCTTTGTGAAGTTAAACCGAAGTCCCTAGTGGCGAACGATTGGAAACTGAAAGCTGTGGAAGTGTTTTGCTACAGTGAGCACTAAGTGCGCATGAAATGCTCTTCCGGAAAGATATTGTGGGGTTCAGAAGGAATGTGAGCCATTGGCAATAGGTATTAGTGTGGTATTGTTGCACACTCCGTGTTCTTCACGAAAAACATTGCGTCAGCTGTCATTTGAAATCCTTCTGCGCTGACTAGTGTTGTAAGCAACAAAACGTTCAGTTAGTTTTCCGGATGCCTCAGAAAGTGAGGTACGGTAACCAGGTGCTTTCACGAGCAACATGGTCTAACCGCTTGAGTGGTTGAAGTCAAAAGAATAATTAACTGTCATCTGTATGTGAACAGTTTTTCTGTTCTGGTAATTCAGAACAGCTTGACATTTGAACACTATTCGTACACAGTTATTTTGAGTGCATCTTTTGACTAATTAAAAGACAAAGCAACACTGTTGTAGCAACCAATTCGAATAACTTGTACAGGCAAAATTTCGCTCCCAACTGGATTGGATAAACCATCTGTGTCGCACTGATCCCATTTCGAATATGTCTCTATTCACAACCTAAGATCCGCACCATGTTAAACAGATGCTACACCAGCATTGGGAATTCCGATTCGGAAGAGCATATGCGGACTCCATCTTGCCGATACATAGACCTCATTTGTTGTGCTTCAAACAAACCAAGTTGGTAATGCAAATCTGAACAAATACACCGAGAGGCGGCGAGCTTTCTGTCATCTTCAGACTGTCGTAAAAGTCCTGACGTGAAACAGCTGTTCTAGCCCATTCCTTACTCTCACTGGGGGTGGTATGTGTGTGCTTATGTGTTGCATATCCGGCCTCTAGTGCATATGAACGTGTGCAGCTATGATATTCGGCTTGGAGGCGCTTGGTAGCGCGATTCTAGTTCGTTTACATCTCGTCATACTCTACTGTTTTCGCCTTATGCTGGGAAAGCCCATTACTATTTTCGATTACATTTCTGGAAAAGCCGATCAATATTTTCGACTACAATTCTGTTAAATTTTACGCATCAAATGGTGACGTTAGCTGGATAGTCTGGCCGGAAATAGCAACTGCACAATGTGATACACAGTAATTTCACCCAGCAAGCTTGCTCCTTTGTGAACACACCAGCAGCGCCTGTTTCGTAGAGTCAACATCTATAATAGGAGATTTTGATATATTTATATGAGAGCACGAGTTACCCATCGAGAACAAGGAGCCATGAGCGACATCAAGGACGAAGCGTGCAATCCAGAGCAAATGTCTCGCTGAAAACGCAAACGTTATAACGGTGCAAAAGAAAAGTACGGGGAATGTTCGAAGTATTTCAATTGAATATGTGCACAGCTAAGACGTCGTACAAACAAAACTCCTACTG
Organism: Paragonimus westermani; assembly: GCA_008508345.1. Taxonomy (NCBI): domain Eukaryota; kingdom Metazoa; phylum Platyhelminthes; class Trematoda; order Plagiorchiida; family Troglotrematidae; genus Paragonimus; species Paragonimus westermani. The sequence goes on along the minus strand of QNGE01007427.1, from coordinate 19,689 downwards.
TTGGTTGCAAATTATCTTCTCGAATCAGCGTGATAGGTAGTTGCCCTTGACCACGAAGATAGCCATTACGAACATATTACTGTTTTCAGGGAAATGTTTCCTTGTGTGTACTACCTACTCAAACCACATCGAGATTAAGAACCGTTCGTGGTGAAATTTAGAATCAGTCTGTCAAGTGAGAACTCAAATAATTCAGGACCAATTACTCGCGGCCATGGGCGCGGTTCGGAATTAATCGACGTCACACGCGAGGCAAAACCGTTGTCTTTTAAATCGGGTCAAGTCTGTCGCCACCCTTCGGGCTTATCTTCATGACCAATTTCTAAGTGTTTACAGGTTTCACTTGTGGATTTGTTAACAGCGCCTGTTAACAATTAAATTATCCACAATTTCTGATAATGCTTGATTAGTTCGCCCACACATGACCTCAATTAATGCAGGTGGATAACAATAGGTCACCAGTTATGAACACAACAGTAAAACGGTTTGCCAGGTACTGAGATGGAAAAGGTTGAGCCATTAAATCTTGAGAGTGCTAAGAATTAGAGAGAAATAGATGCGAGGAGAGGTAGAACATGATTCATCAGAAGTTTTGTGGTTATCGTGTAGCTCCCAACATGAAGACAAGAAAACGTACTAGGCCTGATCAAACTCTGCTTTCTGATGATCACAAATGGGTCTAGTTACCGCATACAACAGAACCTGTTTCGTTTTCCGGAATACCGTATAGTAGATTCCATTTGCTTCAGTCGATCGGTAGATTTTCAGTGACACATCCTGTAGCTGCCCTGATCTAGTCTTTCGGACCGGTTGGTTCAATGAACGTGAGATGAACTTTTCGTAAAAGTATTATGTGAAAGTGGTGTGCCTAGACTGTCCGGTCGGAATTCGTGACATTTTTAAATTAACGCATTCCAACCTTCCTTTCCTTCCCAGCCCTTCTCTCAGAAGTTATTTTAAATGTTCAAGGTTGTATTTGTTTTGCTTTTCATCGTGACATTCGCTTTTTATGGCTTTGAAGCCTGCAGAAAGAAGGAATCACCAACTCTAGTGAAGACCGGATCTGCGGTCGTCAACTTTTGAAGCATCAGTGGACTGTTTTAGTGATATACGGCATTTTCTTCCACTTTCAGCTGGTGGAACACTGGCTATCCTTTCCAAGGTTGTCTAGAGTGTTCACACTTTGACAGCGGTCATTGAACGTGTAATTCCGCCTAAATATACTCGCTGAACACTAACGCGTGACTGAAGCATCCGTCTACGTTCTCATCTGATGCATTCACTTCTGCTCAAACATTCCACGTTCCACAATGTTTAAATGAGGAAGCTGTAAAAGTGAGATTTGGCTCCCTCTAAATAGCAACCAATTATAAACGGTCGGCTCAAGGCAACTTTGAAATATTTGATTGTAACGTGCAGTCTAAACCAGCATGCGCTCGCAGGCTAAATTTGAATTGTGTAGCTGGGTGAGTTGCTTCATTGTTAGCGCCGTTTCAGGTTTCGTTTGTGCAAGGTGGTGTATATCATTCACTAGCCCTTGGGCTCATGCTTACTCATGTTGCATCCTTTTATAGGACTGTTGTTGGAACCCCTTCTTCTTAATAACGCTGTCCTCTGCTGCCTCCACCTTACTCAGAATTGGTCGGAAATTATTACGGGCATCAGAGCAGAAACGACCGGTTTGCACCGGTAGAACCTGATGCATCCACGTGAATCGTTTATTTGGGATCATTCTCATTAGTGAGATAGTGGGACTATCTTTGTCTGTATCATGTAATGGTATTTTCAGGTGTCCGCCATTTGCGGCCATATATTTCAACAAAATTACAAGCTGTTTTGTCGAGAGTTTTATCTGCTTTCGGTCGAAATATTCTAAAATGTCAGTAGTGGGCAGTTTTGTCCTCGTTTAGCATAAAACATCGAGGTTTTGCTGCCGTAAGCGGATAGCCGTGCATTGGAGATGCTATGGGCTACCGTACAACTGATTTTTAATGTTGGATAAATGCAGTTTGTCGTCTTTGGACATGATGGTATGTTTCAGGTGAGTGTGCCTATTGAACTGTTTCAAAACATACACGATTTCAGGCTCTACCCCTTGGATTGGTCACATCGCCTTTTTTTTTACCGTAACACTCCTGCAACGGAAACCCAGAATTTCTCTTTCAATATGAAGACGATAAATTGTATTTAACATCGTGCTTGTAAAAGATATTTCTGATGAGAATGTATTAGTGTTTACACTCATAGAATTATCCACACTCTCCTCCCAAATGCCATCCTGGGCAGGTTTCCAAAACAGCCTCACAAGTTTGAATAATGGAATTTATGAACAGCCCAAATAACTGATTACACTTTTAGTCGTCCAAATAGTTTCATATTGTCTGATGGCGACATTAAAACTGCTTTTAATTTTACCGACTGAACTTTGCTACGCGTGCAAATCGGAACACAATCCCTTAATGTCAACGTTGGTTGGTTAGCTCAAGTCACTTTTCGTGAAACGATTTGTTCCGTTTTGAAATGTAGAGATGTTTGTGTCGAGATTGACGTTTGTAACAATGTATAAATAATTGGCTAGAAAATGTTTCAAATTAGATAGAAACTGAAATGGGAAGAAGTTCATCAGAGATTTTCAAACAACAAAGTAGGACTGGCCAGCTGAATCGGCCGTTCACAGCTGAAAATGCAGTTAGTCAGCTAAACGATCCGCTCAACAGAAAAGAGAATACAGAGAGGAGATCAACGTTTGTGAACTATGTAAAGTTTTTTTTAAGAAGCACACCGTTTCGTTCTTTGGGATGAGGGAGTTCAAGAATATTACCCAACCATGACCTGACCCAACAACCTGTCGCTCATTTGACCTTCACAACGATACACGAATTTAGAACATTATTTAGGCCTGTTACAGTTTATCTTGGAATGTAACTGGTAATCTCTTGACTAGTGAAGCTATTAGTGATGTTCGTGAATCTAACGGCAGACGAGCAGAGCCGCTGGACCTCATCAAAACTTTAGTAGGGGTTTTGGGACGTCTGTAATTGATAATAGCAATGGTTTGACCAGATTGAATAAAACAGTCATGCGTAAAAAGAACCTGACACACAAATTATGTAATTAGGTTATAGATTGTTTTATATCGTGCTAATGTGGATGAGCACAGGCAACCTCCAATTACCAGGTTGCAGTGGCTACGGTGGCCAAGGCTCAAGAATACTTTTAGAATGCTACTTCATGTTGACTGGGAAAGCGATATTCAACGGTCGATTTCGTTCTTATTTACCCACATCACACAGAGATGAGTTGAGACACAAACCGGAAACCTCTCGTGTGCCAGCTGAAGCACTTAGTAACAAATTCATCATCTCCAAAAACTCGCTTCTAACGAGAGGATCTATATGCGAGTGAATATGAAACGAAAACTGCTCACAGTTAATCACAACGTTTGCACACACTTGAATGTTCCGGACACCCTTTCCTACAAAACTTGTCACAAAGAGATCTCTATTTTATTGGAACTGGTGAATATCTTCGTTAGTGCTGATATTTGAGCACTGGCCATGATCTCGTGAAGCTACCCTGCTGATCTTCGTGTCATTGACTGCGCGTTCACTACCATCAATTGGAGCGTTCAGTCAAGTTCATTTGTACGTAATGCTTACGTTACTCACACTTTCGAGAGTATTCATGTTCAACATCTCATTACCTTCGAATGACCACTTCGCAGTGGTTAATACGACTGCCTGAAAAATTGTCCTGAGTTCGAATCTCTCATGTGACTAGTACGTGTGGTACTCATGAGCCCTAGCAAGTGTAAAACGACTGAGAAGCTGTCTTTTGAAAGAAGGTGGCAGGAAAGGTCTGTTGTAATGTAAAAGTTTTAAACAAATATACATGATATTCAACCTGTCCAATGGAACGAATCATTTGGATCCATGACTAGGACAACTTGGAGGCCCTCGTCAATGACAACATGAATTAGCAGATGATTCGGTTAAACTTCTGGTTTGAATGGTTCTATTACTAAAGGATAACCTGAGTGTAGTTGGGAAGCCTCCCAGAGTTATGAAAATCTACCCATTAAGTGTTGCAAAGCTGCGGTAGAAAACCGTTGCAATAAAACATTAACTGCGGACTTTGGATTATATTGAAATTGAGTCGTCTTGTCATTCATTGCGGAAGTGTAATTGTTCGCTTTGTGTCACTTATGTGTAAGATTCGTTATTGTTTCTTCCGATGGATTGTGTCTAGACCATATACCACTGATATATATGGGATTTTGTATCAAATTGAAGAGTCTACCTGGTGTATAACAGGAGTAATGTGGGACAGAAACGTCAAGATGCTTGTGAAAGTACACTGTTCAATATGCTTCAGCGTTCTGGGACCAAATGGGTGGTGATTTTAACAATATCCGCCTCCTTCAAGCGGCCGAGAATCGGAGGCGAAAGCTATTTCCTATGGGTTTAGTGCCGAAAGCTAGAAGGGGATCGTTTCCGTTGCTGTTTCTAGGTATTCGTTAACGTGTTTTGGTCAATACATCCAGTGAGGAGAGTGCTTGACAACCGATTTCGTGGAATGAGCTGCCCTCTTCGGACTACTCATCAACATCGCTACACTCAGAGGTGTAGGACAAGCCTATGAATAGCCGTGTAATGCTGTTCGACTCGACTTAATGGTCGAAAAAAAGTGAAGATAGATCGGATTGTCCGGCAGACGACCGCACAAGACCCGTTCTGGTTTCTTTCCGTTTGAGAAGGCTTTCTTGAGCACCATATCAGAATTGGAACCCGATGGCCTATACCTGAAATGGTCAATTTTGAGACTGCAGCGGTGTCGTCATCATAGTGATCTTGGATGTAAACATATCGCATTGGTTAGTTCTGGTAGACACCTAAATTTTGGCTAAGACTGTGCCTTATAATAAATAACTGATACAGATCTGTACAAGGGACAATCTTTGCCGTCAGATTTGCTTTGTTGTGCTGCTGTTTGGGAAGGAAATTTTATTGATATGGATAGACAAAAACCAAACTAGTGTAAAAACGACGGGTGTTAATGAATGAAATCGTTAAAACTAATGGTAAATATATATTCTACAAGTGTTTTATACATAGGTTCCATGTATCTAAAAATGCTTCTGTTGTCTAATCAGTTTGCATGGAGTCTTTTAAATTTTCACTAACACACCGGATGCCGGAAACCAGAACGCAAGTGGTTCAGCAAGAAACATTTTACTAATTTATTCACCAGTCAACAGGGCATACATCATCACATTATATTAATTGCAAGTAAAAAGACGTTCGATCACCCTCAAAGCAGCCTGACACTAGAAAACCAGGTACTAGGACGGCAGAGACGGTTTAAGTCAGCTGTGGAGTTTAAAATATTACCCGCATAACTGAACACAATTCTGACTGCATCTGAATAAAAGTCCGTTTTCTGAAAGAAGACGAGTTGTAGCATTTAAAATCAAAAGAATCTGTGACACCGCTGGATCTATTTTGATTTTGGTGATTTATGAACCTTACACTCAGTGAAAGTCAGCGGGTACAATGGAGATGAATAACGTGGGAAGAAAACCTTCTTATTATATTCATTGGCTGTGTTCCAGTAAACAATGGAAAAATTAAAAATTCGCTTATAAGCACGCACAAAATCGAGTCGTTTTGGGCCAATATATTGCATATCTTGAATGCAGTTGAATTTGAGAGCTACTCTTGAAAATAATATATCTAGCTTAAAAGACCCTTTGCACTATATGCTTCTAAAGATCCCGAATACCGGTCTCTATCGGACTGTGGTGGAAGGTTCCTTATCTGTCCATAAAATTGTGTGACAGATTGCTAGTGAAGAGCATTTTTCTATCCGAATTGTGCCACAGAATCTTAGGCATTCCATTTTGATTATTATCAAGTTGTGCACAACAAGCAAACACCACAGACATATTCCTATCTCCTGGATGGATAGTTGGTTATTTCGGGGACAAATACCAGCGAATTGCTTGGTTAAGCGTCAGTTACACAGAGTATTTCACTGTATATTAAGACCAGAAATACGTATCCGGGTTCAGATCAGTCGCTTTGAGGGATCGCGCAAAACATATTACTACACATTTTAACAGCCACCGACGATTTTCTTTGCAGAAGCCCCCCGGGGAATTACGTTTTAAGTTAAGCCTCGTCAATCTATGCCCATTCTCCTGTTCATGGTTTACATTGATAACACTGTGCAATTTCTAAATCATCTACAATAAATGTTTCTTTGCTAGAAGGTTTTTTATCCGACTGATCATTCCAAATCATTTGCTCCATTCTGGAGTCTGCGCTGTTCGTGACTATAGGTCACAACTGGATTGTATCCCGCACTAGAACCCAATACAGCGCCTCTACAACAATTGTCGTTATGACCAAGTGCTCACTGTAACGAGTGTTTTATTGGCAAACAATAGGCTAAAATTTTAACAAGGTTCAATACTGTATCAGCCGCTAAATTTTGAACTTGCAGGTTCAGCACCGGCTTCGATTTCCTCTCTGAGTGTTACTCTTACACTTGTGTTTTCACGCCCAAAGTTCTTGCAAAGTTTGAGATCAGTGGTGCAGTGGTCAGCATGGTTTTCTCATGAGAACATGGTCGGGAGTTCAAAATACAGTTTTGTCACAGATACTAATGGCGATCTGTAGCACGGACTGCTTTCTAAAGCGAGCTCGTTTATCTGAGAGGGAAGGATGTACTCGGTGGCGTTCATTACATGTTAAACAAATAACTGGCGACTGGTCGGTAATCCATCTTGTACCTTCGAGCTAATTTCTAGTGTTGGGTTAAATTGTGTTAGAACGTACGTTTCTCACTGTATCCTGTCAGACCCTGGCTTAACCTCGGGGGGTATGTCTGAACGTGAATGACGAAATTCTTTGACGGCTCCATGTTCAACTTGGACAGTATGGGGACTGAAAGTAACTTATGACCTCATAGCTTGAGTATCCATCTTCTCCTATGCGGTTACTACTGTGTCGTTCCACTCCACCTTCTTGCAATTAGAGTTCACAAGTTGTACCAACATTGTTTGCACAATTGTCTGTGCTTGTACGGTTGTAAATTATAGTGGCATCACAGCCTGTTTATTTCCGGTCACCCGACTGGATTTATAGTGCATTCAAGGAATAAGTTGAAGTGGTAAATTTCGTTAGGGTTCTTACCGTCATTTTGACACACCAACTATTGGGGCTGAATCACTTAAGTTGAATTAATGATAAGCTGTTCAGATTTAACGTCGCCACTGACTGCACTGATCAACTGCTGATATCCAGACTTGAGAATGTGTCATAAATTTAGATTAAGAATAGAGATATAATGGAATGTATTGGAGAGTTCCATAACTTACAAATGCTCCTAGGAAATGTGTATTAAATTTGAAAATTATTACCACTCAGTTTTACTTTACTCAATTTAATGCCCCATCATTGGTGAAGATTTCGAGGTGGGCAGTTTTCATGAAACTCTGACTAATTTCCACTGGAACAATTACTTTAAAAGCGTATGAAAAGTAGAGTTATTTACCTCAAGGTAAATATGTGAGAATAACATTATTACAGTATGACAATGAACGAGGTACGCCGTTCGATGCTTAGTCGTATAGTTTGAGACCAGATACTGCAGACAATAAGGTAAAGAGCTGCAAGGAAGAACCAGTGGGATGCAGATATTAAGAACGGTAAAGTGCATGTTACGTTATAGAGGTAATCTTTGTTAAAACCGGGTAGCAACTTAGCCCCAGTGTTCGTTTCCATCTGGTGCGATTTACTGATGCTCACAAAAAAGACATTTGCCATGAAACGAACATTTGATAACATTGTGGTAGAACAGATGTAAAATGGTCAGAACGTGGTATTTGTAGTTGACGTGGTAGACGAGAAATTCAATACCCACAAGTCCTTTCTACTGTGGCATATGGTCATTGTACAGACAACGGAACATCGAGACAATATGGTAAGCACAACTGTTACCCCACACGAAGTTCATCTCACTAGAATGACTAACACTCATGGTACCAAGGAGATGGCTCAGAGGTGTAATTATATTGTGGCGTCCCACTACATAAGTTATGGTATCACGAAATGTCAGTGTACTAACCAAACTGTTCAGTTAGTCAGCAGCACCGAAATCCTGCTCTACTGCTTGTTAGTCTGGCTCCTGAGAAGTGTGGAAAACCCGCAGCCTTCTGAAATTAAATTACAAACTTTGTCCAAGGGTTAGTCCCATTTCACCCTTTAAACAAACTATTTGTGCAAAAATCGAGCTGAACTCGCTAATTTTCTCATTTTCGCCCGTTTAATGAAAGCCAAAGAGCTGTTTGGTGTTGTGTTCGAGAGTTCCACAATGTATAAGAAATTCGCTGCGCAACTATTCATTACAATCTTTCTCGTTCTGAAGCACGCCAAACAAACTACACAGAATTTAGCAAAGATTAGTTCATTGGTACACAGTCACCAATTTCCTGAAGTAACGGTGAACTAAACAACGCCATGCTGTCTACCATGCGTAAATTTAAAATGTGCCTGTATCTATGCATGCCTCCTTTCTAAGTATGACAGTGGCCTTTCATAAAAATTGTGCCGATAGAAATAGCGAAGAAAGTAACATACTTCAAGGTATTAATATATAGCTAGCGTGCCGACCGTACTATAGAAAAGTTAAGACGAGTTCCCCGTAGTGTCATGATGAGTCCTTTCCCTTGAGGTAACAATGAAGACCACGCGAATTTTTTAATTACATCGAGGTATCCCACAGTAACTTACTTTGTCATTTGACTCAACTATGATCTAATTAAAACGTTTATGATCTCTAAATTGTTTTGCAGCTTACTGAGACATGAATTCGTTACTTCTTTAAAATCTTTTCAGATTTGTTTAAGGTTGTTTTCCTCCTCATCGTTAACACTGTTTTTCCGTTGCGCTTCCCAATCTTTTAGCTGAAGACTTTGGACGTGATAGCTATTCTTTTCAAAGTCCATCCAAGAACAATGAACTTTTCATTGGAATTAGTTGTCCTGTCTCCTATGCGAATGTCTTTACTCCGGATATCAGCTGGTGTTTATTTGTTCAGCTTTTCTGACACTGAACGCATCGTACCAACGGATGCAAACAACGATTCGTAACATAACTCAAAGCATTCTTTATTCAGCTAACTGATTTTAAATTCTCAGAACATACAAGAAGAGATAGTTTTGTATCACAGATCTCTTAAGGGTTCCGAATAAATCTTTATTCGCATATACTAATAAAGGCAACACTGAGCCCAGATATGTACGTTTAGTAGGCCTATTCAGCACCATTGGTACCTTAATAAGATTTGCATGCGCTGGTCATGCGGTTAATGGATCGTCTCTTCTTTTAAGTCTTTATCCAGCTTCTGGAGGGTGTCTTCTGCGGTATCGAAATGGTGCGTCACAAAAACGTCGAATACAGACGGGGAGTTTGTGAAAGCGTGCACACAACAAACAGAATGTTACGTGGCTTGCAAAGGGATGTTAGAAAATGAGCACTCGGAAAATACAAAGTTAATGCGACAGACCGATTGATTCAAATTTATCGGCCTCGGACAAAAGCATTAGTATACATCTATATACTGCAAGAGTACCTGAATGTTGATATCCGCTGCTTTTGAAATTCACTATTCGAATCGATTCGATTCCACATGCAGATAGCTATCCAGAACTAACCTTGTTTAATCAGGTTTGATGATTGGATGTTGAAACATAAATACTAGCAACCAGAACTCTCGTTTGCGTGCCCCACATATAACTCTGTCCGAAGTGTAAACGTAGTTACCACATTGGCCTGAGGAAACTGTGTGTGGACGCACACCGGTTATCGCAGACTTGGGGACATGTGGTAGACTTGCCCAGATTGCACGTTTTGATGCAAGGTGATGGTTGCCGTTGTATTTGATTATTTTTTCTCTGACGCATTAGCTTTTTGGATACTTTTTTTTTACTAATGCGTATACACAGATTTCTAGTTCATTGGATGCGTGTATACAATTGGGACATCACGAGTCAAGTGCAGTAACAATCCGTACGGCTTGACTTGACCTACTGTGGGAATCTAGAGAATTAAATCTGTCAGTCCACTTGTGTGAACTGACGACGGATAAGATTAGATGGATAGTCATTTGTAACCAGCAGTTATTGCGAATGCCAAGAACACCGGACTTAATACTTCCTATGTTGTATCATCGGGTTGATCAACCGATTTTACTCGGCTGATTTAATTACCTCTCATTCGGCAACCTCCTGCATTTGAAGAAATTGTTTTTGAAATTTGGCTCTTGCAGTAAAATGTGTCGTAAACATCCTAAGCTGTACACCATCACGTTGTTATCATGACAGTAAAAAATTCGTAAAGTCCGAGTAATGGTTGCGTACAGTTCATGAGAAAAACTTTACTCAATTTCTAGCTGTGTAGACATACCGTGCAAATCAAACTAAGCGCAGTGGTCACCACAGACAATTAAAGAAACTTTTCACACTGTAAATAACAAACAGAACCAATGCAGGGGCGTATATCGAGTGTGGAATGTTCACTCGAATTTCATTCACATTTCACGTATTGCTGATATATGGCCATATTGGATGACAGCGACAACCAGCAGACATTGATTCAACCACATCCAAGTGGCCCATCCACTATAACGGAAGTCCTTCACATCTGAGTTTGTCAGAGCAATCAAGTATGCGTTTATCAAACCGATACGATGACCGAGGAGCGTTTCTACCGCGTAACGGCGTGTATCAGAAAGTGTTCATCTGCAACGGATTCCATTGAAAGAAAATTGGAGTTCTAGAAAAACAGTTTTACGCCACTTCCTTCAGTTTAACCTAAGTTGAAAGTAGGTTGTCACAGTCACAACCACAGTTAGTACTCTATCTTATCCGCAACAGTCAATGAAAGTTTACAGGTGTTGATCAAGTCAAGCTTGTGATCTGAGGTAGTAGTCGTTTGGCACTGACGAGGGCCGAGGATTACTCAGTTTTTCAGAAAATGGTATTTAGTACTATTGTGTCCGAACAGTTGCAAATCCCCGTTCAAAGCTCCATATCGAGTTGAGACTAATAAAGTACTAATATCACTATGAAATTCGAAAGCTATGCCTCTTGTTTGATGTGTTGCGTTGTACAAATATCACAATATAGCACTAGTCAACTCGAACACCACCTACAGTGAACGATGATTCTAAAGATCTGAAGTGACCTTATGACAGCATCTGTGTCTGTTAGCATGATGAACAGGTACCTGGAGTATTATATGCGAGAATGTTCCGGCTGTAGTGTCCTGATAATACGAATTCAATCAAGTGAGGGTCTCTACACTCACCACATAGGCAAGTCAACGAAAGAATTTAACTTGTCACAAGACGCGTTCACACCATAAGTGCTAGTTTACAAAAATGGAAACTCAATATGCCACTGTCTTCCCAAACAGGCTGTGATTATCGTTGGATATCCATACCTACCGTTTTCCACTTCATCTGTTAAAGATAGTTACAGTTACGACCATTGTGTTCTGTTGGTAGTTCACGCAGACTCAATTTAGTGATGAGTTCGTCTATGAATTTGAAGGCTGTTTATGAAAGAAACTTGGCCTGCGGTGTTAATATACGTAGGCAATTTAACCATATCGTCGACCTAAGCCACAGTATCATTCTGAAGCTGGGATAATTACTAGGTGGAGTGCACGATTTGACTACTCATCAGAGTACCCCCTTGGCTATGGTACATTTTTGAACTGGTCACCTATAATCACTGGCACTGAAGTGCTTCTAAAAACGTCAATAAATTTTATGACTGAACACCTGACTACTTCTTACACTGAGGCTGCCAAATTTCGAGCTAGTTTAATCAGGGCAGTGACAGAAATTTTTAGACTTTTGTTACACTTCTGGGTTAACTTAAAGCCCAAATGCTCAAAACGGTAAAATCTTGCGGAGGCAAAAGCGGTGCACAATTACATATAAGTTTATTTTCACGACAGTTCAGGTAAGTCGAATACGGTAGTGAAGATCGGACGAGCAAATTTGAAAGTTCGTTGTCCGAATTTACAATAACGCTATGGGTAAGAAATCTGTCGTAACGAGCAAGGAGATTGCTGAATTTGTTCAAGTTCGTTCGGTATGTATGTCGTTCTGTGTTCAGTATGATAGAAGACTTTGAATTTACCAAAGCATGTTCAGCTGTTTTTAGAATTTTGATTCCAAATTTGCCTTTATTCCTCGTTTTTCTGTGTGCAGTGAGCAATCAAGAGGAATTTTGTGTCATAACTGCGCACACAACTATGTCACTGCTTACCCACCAAAACTTCCTTGCTTGGTATTGTTTGACACGCTCTTACTTTCGTCTATGCCGGGTTGTTATAATCAGCTAATTTGGGGCTGTCAGTGCCGAAACCTCCCACTGTATAATCCGTGTACCTGGTTAATTTACAATCAGTGCGGGAGAGCATTTCTGTTATAAGTTTCTCAGTAGAACGGTATAAATTCCAATCATTTCGATCACCTTCTTTGACGTTTTCTTTAGAATCAGAAGATAGTCCAATTAACCTGAAGGTCCGAATCAGTGTTGTTGGAATTTTTGATACCGAGTTACTGAGCGAATTATCCTCAATCATCACAGCGATTTAAAGGAGATAGACAAGCCTTCGAACAGAAATTATGTAACCAAAATATGGCCAATTAGAATAAAAATGAATCAGTAAAATGCACCAAGAACCCGGTTCAGTATGAAGATTGTCATGGCAGGTAGGTCAAACAACAAAACGATAACCAACCCGATTACAATTGTACAAGTACAAACAATCAATTTTTATGCCTATCAGAGAAAGGCAGCATCAAGCACGTTAAGCATTAAAGTTGTAAAGTGATCAGAAACTTTCTTTTCTTGAGAAGGGTGACGGGCTTGCTGGCTGAGTAGACCCTAGAAATGTGAAGGTTGTGATCAGCTGTAAATGCTGCTCAATTCATGTCAGTCAACATCCTGTACTACATAACAGTACTAATCCAAAATGCATGATTGCAGCTCACAGTTAAATTCACCGTATGAGATTGAATGATTTTTGCTCTTTCAAGGGATATAACATGAAAAATGAATGAGAAACTTAGGAGTAATTCTCAATTCGTTAGTACGGTCAGGCGATATGAAGTGTTAAGGGTTAATTTTTAAGTTCACCAGCTACTTGCGAACGGCAGATAAATACAGGTTAGGAAATACGAGTCAATTAGTTCGCGAAAAACAATCTTTTGATGGGATAACGAAATCACATTGATCACGCATGTTGTGCTTATTTTATCGAAGCATTTGAAGGCAACCTATTGTTTTAAATCCAGTACTGCCCATACTATACTGGTTGTATGCGCGAACGTTTATTGCATGAAATTCAAGCAAGACCATTGTTGTGTTATTAGGAACCGTGTAGTAGATAAGTTTGATTACCAATATGTGCTTCAGATTCGCTCTTTTCGGTCAGCACTGACATGACAGTTGACACATTACGTTGCATGTGAATAAAAAACAGCGCCTGTGTTAAGGGAGAAAAATTTTTTGTTCCTACCAGTTATCCACTGATCGTTCAAAACTTAAGGTTTCTACCCTTCGTATTGCTGTTGTTCAAGTTCGAACCAATGTGATCATGTCGTAAAAAAGTGCTTCGAAACAGACTTACGATTATCGAAGCAGAACTGCTTTCATTCTGTCGATGTGAACTAGATGGAATAAATCAGGCAAACTTCACTACTGATTGTCTTCATCTTCAACTTAAAACATCGTGTTTTTCTTTATCTGACTGTAAATGGTTACAACTATGCATGACCACTCCCGCTGTGTTCAATCATTCGTGTGCATCTGAGCCTGCTAAGAAACACGCTGCATTTTTGAAGTTCCTATCGGTGTGGATTCAATATCCTGAGATTATACAACGCGTCATTTGATAGGCGATAGGACATTAAGTGGAACAGAGCATGGTACCTAGAAGTTACTAATTCCTAGGCACACATTTGTATACATAACTATATACATATATTCCCTCGTGATCATACATCAGTTGAATAAACTTACTACCTTCAGCAGTTTGAAATTTAAATGACATTAACAAATAAACGTGGCATTTCCTTCACTGTGACTCACATGACAAGATGACTTGATTGTAACGGGCAAGTGTCAGACAAACGAACAAGTATCCTTTAAACATATACTTGTTCATGATTAAAATATGAGAGTCAACATTGCAGTGGCCATCTGAAATTCACCTAAAGCAAATGATCGATTATCTGCCCGGACGGTCGGAGAGTCAATACAAATTGTTTACTAACACAGGGTGACAGCAGTTGCGCTCAATTCATAAAATGTCTACAAATTACAGGTTGTGTTCACTGGTGATCTGGAATAAAATAACGGGAGTATCAAAGACTGGGTCTGGTGACTGTTTTTAAAATGAATGAGTTCTAATTTCGCTACAGCGTACAAATCTGTTTGCGATTTTTCACTCAGCAAGCAGGCACTCTGTGTTACGTTTGCTAATCCGATTTCCCATTGGATGATCAGTCCGTATAGGTGCGAGGCTCAACAGAATTACGGTAAAAATTTATATCCCATGGAATGTCACGGAACCTTTAGAGAACTTTATTCTACTAAACACCAGAAGTGACAACGTGCTCCGTATTACACATATCTGTTCCGCTTACCAACTTTCACGGAAACCAGAGAGTAGTCCAGTTGATTGACAAACTGATACCTCACAAATAAGCTGCTTCTACACAGTCGGGCACAGTTGATATTTGGTGTTATAATACGATACCAACTAGCATATCAATGAAAAACAACAGTTTATAATTTAATCACATCAATCTAAAGTGGCATGTTATCTATAAAAAGAGCAAAAATATCGTGATCTAGACAATTAGAGTGAAGGAGACTGATAATTGTCCCGTGTGTGCACCTTTTTTTCCTAACAGATGTATCATAAGCCGGCAGTTATCCCTAACCGATCAGTAGGTGCAGATCTAGAATATCGATGTAATTTTTCTTCAAAACTTTATAATGAAGTTTGCGACAGTCTCGAGTGTTTCTGGTTGTTTCCTCGCATAGCATAATCATTCATATAGATAGGCATGCGCATGACCAAAGCCCATCCCCATCCTTGTTGACACACCTGCGTAGAGCTAGCAACAAAACAATCGTTTTTTTACTGTTTAGTGTTGTAGTCACAAGTCACAGAAGGGCTATGAGTTAAGGACTTCAACCTATCACACTGTGTTATAAACGAACTATTTTGCTCAGGTTACTCCATAACCTTTATTGAAAAGCAACAAGCGTTGCAAAACACATCTCTCGAAATATGTATTCAAGCATGACGAAAATGAAATACTGTTTTTATGCATCTATGCATATTTAAAACTGTCCTTCAACAAAAATTGCTGACACAATTGGAAGTCAAATATTTTTATACAATTCAGCCGCGTTGTGTTATCACAACCGCTCTTCAATCACCTACGGGAATGTTGACTAAAAACGTTAGACACATGGCGTTAAGTGATTCACATTGTTGGCCAGGATAAACTGTAGTCACGAAAAGTACCTCCCTAAGGGATTGTACGGGATTTATTATTACGCGATTTTTCGGATGGGCTACTGTATGGATGCTGAAAATGCGTTCACAAACAAATTTGTAGCGTCCTGGTATATTCTGTTCGGTATCTCAGTGGGAGATTGACAGATGAATAGAGCTAGATTTCCTGATTGCGTTCTTTTGGCGACTGTAGTTTACGTCGGCATTTAAACAGGGCTTGATATCTTCCGGGATCTGGAAGGTTTTGATGCAGTAGTTTCCAGGATCTGTGACAAGAATTCGTTGCAATATATGATTGATTGCGATCCCGTGTGGTCCATTGAGTGGCTCCACAGTACTGTTGACAGCTCCCAAGTGGTCACCGCCCGCATCAAATATCTAAAATTAGAGGAGGGAGATGGCAGGGAACAGTATACCCAAAGTGTCATTGAAACTGGTTAAGTGGGTTGAGTCAGCGAGTAATAATAATTCACGTAAGAACAAAGTATGCTCACTAGGTTCTGTCACCATGACTTTCGATTTCTTTGTTGAAGTAGGCGAAAC
Organism: Paragonimus westermani; assembly: GCA_008508345.1. Taxonomy (NCBI): domain Eukaryota; kingdom Metazoa; phylum Platyhelminthes; class Trematoda; order Plagiorchiida; family Troglotrematidae; genus Paragonimus; species Paragonimus westermani. The sequence goes on along the minus strand of QNGE01007427.1, from coordinate 3,532 downwards.
GAAACAACCACAAATTACTGACAATTCGACAAACTCATTAAGTCGAATGTTTACTAACCCTTGTAAGTATACCAAAACCAAACAGTTACTCACCACACCTAATAACTACGGTTATGTTTCTTCTGTAATGACGGCCTTAATGTACACTGTAGGCATGTAAGAATCAAAAGCCCTTAAACGATTTCAGCTCAAGGGTAAGGAGGCCGCAACAAGTAGGGGCATTAACTGAAACACCTTTTCGGAAATTAAAGAGTCGTGACTCAGCAAATCATTGACTGTGTCTCAGCTACAATTATGATATTGCCTTGCAGGTCTTGGGGTCGACTTTTTAATACTAAGTTCTAGTTCGAAACAATTAAATTGAGACCAGTTTGCTACATAAGTCTGGAAGGCTATGTCAAAAATTAAGTACGAATGCAGTCATCTAATTTTCGAACCACTAGTCGCTGGTATCAGAAGCGGTCGGTATGGTTTTCTGAAACCAAACTGTCGGATGGTTGCGAAAGTGAATATTAAAATAACTTAGCAAATTCTAAGACTAATTATTTTCACCCATAAACTTCAAATGCACCTCAACAAACATGTTTGCTTAAAACGAATCCGTGAATTCGTCAAATCTAATCACATTTACAGAGATCTGAACTTTACTGACAACACTGTAGTAATTTCAATATTTTGCACAGAATGTTCTTCGACTGCCCGCACATGTAATCGATTGCAAAGTTCAAGGTTACACAATCGACTGTCTAATATTTGTAAGCAACGTAGAATCTGTGAAGCGACGTTAGGTTAACAAACCGATCAGCGGGGGCACACCATTCGGTGTACATTTTTGTGGCTTTCCCACTTTATCCGTATGTTTGTTTCCTTAATGAGTACGCAGCCAGAATGCGTGATATTGACCTGAAAATGAAACTCTTTCATGATGAGATTGCTTATATGGTGACAGGGTGTAAATCTGTGAAAAGTGTATAATCGGATGGAAGGTCATTGACCATGAACTGTGATACGAACTCAGTAAACTAAATATCACAGACGAATTTAGAGCGAAGAATGGAAATTTATACCTTAAATGAGTTACTTCAACAGCATGGTCGTTTCATACACCCCAGTGCTGTTTACATCACCATTTTTTTCGCCGACTATTCTGGTGAACTTTTGACCGCCTTCAAGATTGATTAAGGTACTTGCTCCAGCACGGTGCCTTTTAAAATATGATTCTATATCAGTTGTTTAAATACACACGGTACAAACCAGGTTTAGACTGCTAAGGCAAAAGCGTAGAAGTTCACCTGTCTGTTGAATTGACCCTTGAACTCTGTCAGCATTCTTGTCCAAAAATTGCACGGAGTATAGTTCACAATTGCTCAGGACGATTGTTATTTATTAGCCATTTTTGAGTTTTCATTAGGAACCTAACAGTCATGTTTTCGCTTTAACTTAAAAAATATATCACAAGATCATCCACAGGGGGTAGCGGTGTTAACTACCTTGTACCTGAGTTCACAGTAGCCACCTCACAGAATGTCGATTCACCAAAAGAGGTGTACTCCGTACCAACCAGATTTGACGTCTCTTAGAAAGCATAGATGCGTTTGATGTTTGGAGTGAAGTGAGATTGGGATTTTAAAGTGAAACCGAGACTCACTGTATTTCAGTGCGGGTAGATCGGGTAATCTGAGTACTTTTTGCACAGGAATGTGGCTAAGTTCCTGAATACGGTAATTTAAGTGTGCTTGATGTGAGGTCGACGGACCATTGGTCAATCTATTTTGCCCATGCGAACACGCGCCAGAGTTCAAACCTCACTGGCGACCTGGATATAAACTAGTGATGGACGAAACTTGTACGTGGTGTTTATATTGGAAAAGAGTCGGCTGAAAAGTCTATGGAAATCTGTAGGTTGTTATCACATGTAAGTGGTGTTCCATCTCCATCAACCACCTCCCAGGCCACCAATTAAAAGCGTATGCAAGAGAAGGAGGAAAGGGTGAAACATGTGCGTGCATTCTGGATATTAATAACTCCTAATTTTAACGTAAAATGTGGCGTCACAGACTTGCGTGGTAGATATGAACCCGAATTTGGTTGTCACAAGATCCACGTTCAAACTCCGTCTGTTACTATTAACTCCACTGCAGTCGAATGGATTACTTAACGAATTATCATACCGTACCATGTTGTTCGGTAATATGCCCAACTTATGCAGGCTCCACAATGTTCTCTGATATAACTAAAATAAGTATTTGGATAAGTCAGTTATTTTCAGTCAGAGAGTCTGGAGTACCGTTATACAACACCCAGAACAGGCATAGTTATATTGTTTCAAAGATGTAAGAAACTTGTTTCGGTTAAGAGTAAGAAAGGTAGTCCGAGAAACTCACCTGACTGTCGTTCGAGATGTCATCGTTTCGTTATCGTTGATAAAATACTCAATTTAAGTTTGAAGTGACTGGACGGAAGAACGGACCTAAAGTCTACCAGCGTGTAATCCATAGCAGAAGAGCAAGTGGAAAACCAAACTCATACCCCACTTATCAAATACCACTAAGATGTGTAATTCTATCATTAACCCGTCTAAACTTCCCTCAAATATAGCTCACTAGATAAGAAAACTTGTTATTTTTCATAAATTTAAAACTATCAAGAAGAAGACGGGAGCTGATACCTTATAAATTCTAGTGTTACCCATTGATACTAAACGGTGTAACCTAAGAATGCATAAATCATACTGATGAGCTGGAGAACGGAACATTATAAAGGTAGCCAGGAGGTATGCAACTCATTCCAAATCGCCAGATTCACCGCAATCTGACACTTACACTTAATTGCTTTCTTATACACAATTCATGTTGGAGCCTAATCAAGCACAGAAAACACTGATTAGTACTATACAGTATAACTCTGATTGTTTGATTCTAGGCTGATCGGATAGCTGACGTCCAATATACATCTGGTGATTGAGAAGATTACCTGTAAATCCGGGGACGTTACTAACACTGGTTTCGTTTCACAAACTCTTACGAAGTAGTTGTTGAGTAATCAGAGAAATTCTATTCTGACCGCTTCAAGGAATTACTGGATGAAGCGGAAAAGGGAACGGACCTGCGGAATCTCAGTATGTATATTCTGGGTTAACATCACCAGTGCGTTAATATGCTGTAGTTAAGAGCGTTGTAAAGAACGTTTGACTGTTGGCATCCTCATTCGGGACAGATCATTGCTCCATAAAGGATTGACTAACGTTTAGAAATGAATCCCCACACAAACCGGCAGAATTTGGGTACGGACTGGCTGATACTGAGGACTTCGTTATACTCACGTCAACCGGATTTTTGTGATTAAAAGCAGTTTGTTCACACCTTGGGATTACCGTGGCCAAATACACTCAGCCTACGAGGCAATTTGGTCCCCCCCAACTCACCCCAATTAACACTGACATCCTAAAACCTTGTGACCATAACCACAACCAGATCGTCCCATTCTCCTGTCAATAACTTCCTTTATTGTTACTTGATTTGATATATAATTG
>QNGE01007426.1:0-23252 GCA_008508345.1 Paragonimus westermani | reverse complement strand
TGCAACAAGCTACGTCCAAAAGCCCATAACGAGCGGGTCGAAAACAGCATGGGCGACCGGATGAACCATCGCTCAACTGGATCGGACCAGCGGGCGAGGCATGGCAGGCAAAATGGGATGAATAGCCAGATCGGGGACACGAATAATCCAACATCTGGTAGAATATCTCGACGTGGTTGTAGAACACTGCCAGAGGCCATGGTGGATAGTTTGCGGGCAGCGTGAGCGACCGGACCAGTTATTGCCAAATAGTTCGGTCTAACGGACGAGGAATGGCAGACGAAGAACACTCTGACAGGAGGCGTCGGACATACAAACCGGTGTCGTTGTTATGGTCGTGACTGATGACCCATACACACGAGCGCTCGCGTAGCATGGTAACCAGCGTATTAGACAATAAAGATTGTGTTTTATTGGACGCCTTCTTCGCTAAACTGTTATGCAGCGGCTACGTTTGTCTTTCTTTGTGAGCGAAAACTTACTCTGTTACGCTGGTCATTTCCAACAAACCATTTCCCATCATGGCGTTATCACAATTTCGAAGTGATCAATTCGGCCTGCTGAAAGTTGTTGTGCTGCAATCGAGAGTGTTTTTTCTGTAGAAAATCTTGCTAGTTTCATCAAACCTGGATTTTCCTTACACTGCTGGATGGAGAGCGGTGTCAGTGGACCGTGTGACAGTGCTGTGTTGGCTCATTTGAAATTTTACTTAAGGTTACCATATCCAATCAAAGTTCCGAATCCGATACTTACTAGAAATTCATTTGTGAAAAGCCAGGCAGAAAAGTTAAGATGCGTATGTATAAGTGTGTAAAGAGACGAATTTAGACCTGTGCTATCCGATAAATCACGTTCTGTGAAACGAAGCTGGACACTATTTTACAGACTGTTTGTTCATTTAAGTATGGTTTGAAAAATTTCACGTTTTATTAGGCACACGTTTAATTGGAGTTTATCCAATCAAATTTTAAGCACATTCACTTGCATAATGTGGGTCTGTTCTCAGCCATACTATCTGTTCACCTGTAGTACATTATTTTCTCAGTGACGAACGTGCGACTTTGAATACACATGTATACATACAGGTAACAACAACAACAACAGAACTCTTACAACATGGCTGTGTACTAGAAATCTAACTTTGTATATAAGGTTATGAATAATTGTTGAAGAACTGCCGATATTCCATTTATATCAAGAAATTCAAAATATCAATACATTCAAATGTACAGAGTGACAGAGAAAACGCGTTTGGTGAACTAGCAACTTTACGGAAATAAAGTTGCAGATAGAGAGTGGAGAGCAAATGGAATCTTTGAAGTTTGGTTAGAAATAATTAGCAGGTGCATTGTTTCAGAAGAAAGAGTCTGGAGCTATTGGGTTGGAAGGGAGAACTCTCAAATTACTTCTATGAAGTCATGGAAAACAGAATCCTCGGTTGGTTATGTTTCCCTAATAGGTGTCACACCGCGCTGAGGTCATAGTATCCTATCACAACAGTGATGCATTAGCTAACACGTTCCTCGTAAGCTTTTCTACGGAATATTCGCTTGCAAACTTAATATGATCGAATCTTGTTCTGCTGTTGCTAAACGATATACTCTGTATCTCTTACACTTTGAATCACATCAATAGCAAAGTCATTAGGAAAATTTAGATTCACCTAAACTTCATTCCAACTTGCAACTAGTGTCACTCAGACCGACAGTAAAATGGGCGTTACTTTCAAACTTTTGAAAATCAGATAACAGAAAACCGACTGAGTACATTTAAAACATTTACCATTAGTAAAAGAACAGACAAACTTAGCCCGCCATATCCCACATGGAATTTTCTGATGTTGACTATGGTGAAGCACGTGCCACTTTCGAACACGCGATTCCCTCTCACAGTTCGTCGTTTCCATATTAACGTTTTTTAAAATGACTTTCATGCGGTACCAAAATATTCCAACATGCCAATAAGGTTACTTAGTTAAGTGAATCTGTGATAACTCCTCACAAAGTACATAAACTGTCACTTATATTTTCTGTCATATGAGAACGATCTTGTTGTCAGTTGTTAAAGGGTAAAATGTTGTTAACTACACTGTTTGTAAGGCTGTGAGCCAAAATTAGTGCAAATACAGGTACTCAGTTTCGTATCTGCTCGGTAAAACGTAACGTTTCTTACTGATAAGTTGGTATCCGTTTAACAGTCTTTCGTAAGCAATTTGAGTTTGTTTTAAAAAGAGAAACTTTTCATGGCAACCAGTCAGGTCGTTCGGATATCATTGAAGTATGCCTAACTTGGACAGAAAATGATTTAGCTAAATCACACTATGAAATTAAGGTCAGTTAATGAAACAATCATTGTAATTTCTAGAGTCAACATTATCGTAAACTTGGGTAATGGAGGTGAGATAGAGAAAATAACATATATAAACATAGCGGTTAGTTTGGTAATTTATTAAACGGAGTAAGAATCGAGTGGTCAACAACCTGATTTATTTCCGGAGTAGTTTTTATGGTAAATATAGAGTCAGGATTAGTTTTTCTCGATAAATTTTCTACATTTTTCGGTTCTCTTACACTGACAGTCTGATTAGTACACCAAAGAAAGAATGAACCAGGAAATGAGGGATTGAACCAGTAGGTTCGTACTATTATGTTATATTCTGGGTGTACTTCCGGCTGTCCTAATGTATCACTTTTAGACATTCCAAGAAATTAATGAATTCTAAAAATTGATCAACGTTTGTCCATCGTCATGTCTACCGAGGGAATGTCCATTAGTAAAACTAAAGTTATAACTTATATAGTTGTGCTGCTTGGTCAAATTAGAATTCACTCCGTAGCATCCAGATTTTTAAATGCGACTTCAAACTGAACGATTGGGCATTTGACAAGTCGTGCACACATACAATGCTGAACGAGTCGGGTAAGTGAGGGCAGCAAAACAAGACAATTGGTCTGATAAAATCTGATTTTTCAACTTGGGAGTGAAAATAAGGTTGACATCTGAATAGTGACCTGATTAATTTCTCTTAAAAAGACTGATTAACTCAAGTCTCCGTCTACAGATCGGAACGCACCCCAGTTTCACCGTATGTTTGCAAAGTAATCAAAGGTGGATAAGAACCGGTAATATTAAAACGAAATCTGGTTCAAAGAGACTCAATGTTTCATTAATGTTCTGTTTAGTTCCGCTGGTTCCATGAGTTTATACCTATACGGCCTGTTTTGCTAACTACGCCTCAAAGAGGTTGACTGGAATGTCTGCAGAACTACGATTGCCACTTTAATTTCTGTGTGGTATTCAAATTATATAGACAGAAAACTCCTACTAAATACTGGTCCTTCCATCAACATCAGTCCTTGATGGGCACGTAGCAGAGCCAACTGCACCACAGGAATAAACGTAAATGACACAAACGAGCGAAATGTAGCCAGCTAGTTTGAGTCAGCTTGGGATAAACTTAGTAACGAGCGTAATGACCCCAATTCGACAGTGCTGCAACCAATTACTCTCTGGTACACGCAGATTGCTGTTCAACACAGTACTTCGTTGAGCAACTAACCTACCTTTCTGCTGGGCAAACAGGTCACCGCCTCTTTCGGAAGGCAACGCACCTCGGAATTACGGAGAACAATATCCGAAAATCCCATTATGTGAGAAGTATCCCCCGCGAACGCAAAGTGGTTAGACGTCACCAGTCTTTGTAAATCGACTTGTGTAAGCTGTAGATCAATTTCATTTCAGATGGAGTTCCTACTGTGTATTCAACACAAAAATGAAAATAGAAGGATTTTATAGACAAACTGCTATGTTTCACACCCATGCCGTTTCGGATGACTTTCGTCCGTAGGGTTGACAGTGAGATGAATATGACTCTAGTCGGTTAACTCCAACAGAATATATAGATAGTTGGATCTGTTTTTTAACGGATTTGCCAGATTGTTTGATAATCCAATGAGTAGCAGTCCATTTAGTCACAGTGTGATCAGTGTCCCCGCGTTTCGAAACCGAAGAACACCTGCGTTCCTGAGCAATCATTTCGAATTTTGTTTGGTGTGATTTTTCATATAGAATGATGCATACAACTAAGTGACAGACGTTATTAGTTTACTGTTATTAAACCTGCACCTGTATGTGTAAAGAAAAGTGCACTTCGCTTTTAACAGCATTCCACTGTTTATTGTTTCTAGCCAATAAATGGGATGACGAACACGATTGTCGTTCGGCTGGAGCTGTCGAAGCTAAAGGTCACGTGAAACCGTCCTTTGAACCTTCAATGTTCAATCTCATAAACCTCGTCAAATCCAAGGCAGTTTAGATTCGTCTAAGTCATCAAGCACTTTTCGCACAACAGACGATTCAGCTTGGCTCCCAAGCGACCAGTCACACAAGACCTGCAGAATTAAAAAAATACCTTACACGACTAACCGATAAGCCTATTTTGCCTACAGATTTGTATTGACCCGTTCACCAGATATCAAAAACGGATGCGTCCCAATTTTCTTCACTTGATAATCACTTAACGGAATAGGACAATCAAGTTATTCAATCAAAATCTGGGAGACACCTAACAAAACTGATTAAATGGGGCAAAGCGGCCAGTTGGCGCCTGAGGTCATATTCTGTGCTGAGATTTTTCCGACTATTCTGAAACACAACTATCTGATTGGTAACAGTGTTACTGGTGGTGGGTTACGGTCACAGGTGTTGGGTTTCATACTCCAACTGTACCGTTTCTGTCACTCAATGCAAACGGAAGAGGCGGTTTTTATACGACAAATCTTCAAGGTCACAGAGTTCGCCGATAAAAACCACATCGTTGGAAGGTAATGGGATATTTTTTATAATCAGTGTTATCTACCATAGTTTTATCTACCACAGTTTTTACAACCTGAGTAGCAGCAGTAGTCGTTGAGCGGTCACAGTGTGGGACTGAAATGTTTCAGGGTTTGTTGACCACTTAGTCTAACCGTAAAATTGTTTTCATACTTCCTATTCACTGCACTAGAAACTCCGATCGTACTGTGCAATTTCAGCGCCATGTTGCTAACACTGTTTCCGAGAAATATACTGAGCATCTGGCATGGCCACTCAAAATCATATTTCCAGTCAGTTATGTTTACAGCCACCTGCTTCAGACATTTGCTACAGGCACTTGCTTCATCCTCGACCGACCTGACAGCCTAGCACACCAATAAAACAGAATGAACTAAGTAGTACGGATAGACAGTAAGTTCCATATTTTTGCAGGATAGTGTAAACAATCGTTTGCTAAGTAGAAAAGTTACGTTTCTGATGAAAACCACGCTGAGGGTTATCTTTATTCACTGCGCTTTTTATGAATGTCAGGAGACACGGGTGTCACGCTAAACATAAATATTTTTGTGACTCACGATAACACAGTCGTGGTTTATCCGCATTTCCCTTCATTTCATTTCGAAATGTCTAACTTTTGGAAGCTGACAGATTATTGTTATGCTTCTGCTGCAGAAACACTAGCAATTCATAATTTCATCTAATGTAGTCATCAGAGTTCAAACCATTTACATAACACAGAGTTCCCGTCTACATCTACCTGACAGGACGTAACTGATAGCATGCATCAACCAGTCTGATGTTGGAAACCGTTCAGCTTTTCATATAAAACAATTACAGTGCCATTATGCATAGAGAACAAACTTTATTTGATACCATTTCGAGCGCTCCTAAACATTATCAGACAGAAAACGAGTTTATATCCAGTGATCAATGGTCTAGGACGCAGTGCTCTCTGGTTTCGCTTGCTCATCAAAGGGGTCCAATGAGCACCATTTTTTAACTAGAGTGTTTTGTTAAATTGATTACAAAATAACATTTCTGTGGTTGGTACTATGAAATATAAGACTTGTCACAACTATGTAAGTATGTCAATGATATTCTCTGGAGTCGCTGAACAGTTACACATATTAAAAGCAGCTTTGTCGGAACCATATTATGATAAAATATCACATTGACATCATTTATATGTGGATGTATGTATGCTCAAATATGTGCCTGTATGCATTTTTGTATGTACACCCAGCAATCCTCGTCATTTTGTTAACCATTCACTCTCTTTTTTCAAACACTCAGATCTCACGACGACTTCGTGCGTTTTATTTCTTTGCGCTCTGTTTGTTCACTGGAAGCTAACAGGTTGATTATGTTTCTTACTAAAAGCTGAAACCTCACTCATCGTTTAATTCTATACATATACACATTCTACTAATGTATACTCACATGATAAAACACCTTGCTTCCCAATACTATTACTTATTGCTCATTTTCTTATTTCCAAGGGATAATTGTTTCAAGTTCCGACTAGTCTACGATCTGACTAACAAGTATTGAGCAGCTGGACCAACGTTCACCCGCATTTCGTTCCTGTTCCTTCGGGTTTACACCGGATACGTAGGGTGACGGGTAGAACCACAAGTGCAAGCCACTTACGACGAAGTATGTATTTGAACTGCGTTCCGTTAGTGTTATAGCGTTAGGCTAATCCGGAAACCGATGTTAATTATCGTACAATGTATCCAACTGTTTGTCAGCTTGCACTGATTCATAAACATCATTCGGTTTGCTGAATAAGCTAAGCGCCAACAATCTAGTAAGGGTATTCGACTGTCTGGTACAGCTAAAGGATTTATGATTTGGCCAAGCATTTGTGTTGAACTAAGAAAACGGAATGGCTCCGGTTATAAAAATGCCTCATCCATGCGCTATTCTCTAAGCCTATGTTCACCCGTATACAATCAGGTGACTATCGACAGAATTGCTGTGGACACACTGTGTGTTTGGACGTTGAAATTTCAGTAAGCGTGAGACTAAACACGTTTCTGTACTACCTGAAGATAGATTAACTGTGTGTACTGAAAGATGGCGGTTATAAGTGAAATTTAATTGCCGTAAACATACATTAAGTTGATTGTGCGCGTGCACTTTAACGGGGAGGTAGTGTGTCTAGTAACTGCGTTTTCGTTTGATCCTACAACGATTTGAGAAGCGTTGCTTTTTGTGGGGTACACATTATTCAACCAGTATTCGTCTTCGAATTCATAAAGTCATTTATTGAACGACCATTATTTTGCCTTCAATATATTCCTGTGGTTGGATGTAAGACGATCAGCGCGCGAATTATGTTTGAAACCACAATATAATGGTTTCACAAAACAGAACCCACAGCTGTGTTTATATGCAAATGTGAAATAATTGTGACAGCTCTACCATGCAATAAATATAATTGCCGCGCACTGGAAACAGACCAGTAACTAGCCCACTCCAGTTGATCGCAAATTAACAATTCAGATCGACACACTGCTTGTCTTAGCATGTCTATGATATTTGCAGAACATACATTACATAGGGTAGTCTCAAACCAAGCTAGCACAGAAATAATTTGATCAACTGTTAAACAGTCTTTTCTCTCAGATTTATAGTTTCCAGACAACACTTTGATTCACGAGAAGAAGGCTGTGAACTCAACCAGTCGTTCATTCTGTCGACAGAAAGGAGATTAATCATGCCTTTACTGACATAGAGTCTTCAAAATGTAACATTAGATTGCACTACCGTATTATTTTCAATCTCTCTAAAAATACAGGCCAATTTCATCTCAAAGCTGATGATCCGGGTTTTCACAAACATGTGGAATGATTTCGAGAAGTAGCCAGTATACTCTTAGGATGGGTAACAAATCTTGCTAGTAAACTACACGTAGAACTCAGACATGGCTGTTACATACAGTTGCTCTCACGTGCACAATTCCCTAGCCGAAAGTTTTCAACTGTAACTCTCTTATTACATACTCTGGGGTAAAGGCTATTTCCCCAAAACACGACTGGAGCATCACTTATTCGGTCAACTCAAGATATCACAGTTCTGATGCAGAGTTCAGCTAAACAAGAGTGCTCTTACAGATTCCGTCAAATGTGTGTACGGTAACCAACTAGAAATCAAACAAAGATCACTAAGCATAACAAAACAGACCGCCTTCCATGGTTGTGACTTAATGAGACGAATGTCACGAAATATCTGTTAGCTAATTTTCCGACCTCAATATCTCAAAGCTCAACATTTGAATGTAACACCATTCGGAGTATGGACAAACCAGTTTGTGTTACTGATAACCAAAAACTCACGCATTTGCCGGTGTGTCTCCTGTTGTCGTAGTCAAAAACTTTCCAGTAACAATAAACGGTTGAAAGTTTGGAACATTCTAGAAAAACCATCGGGAAGTCCGTCTTAATTTCCCACTATTCTGTTCTTTCCATTCATATACGCACTTGTTGGAGAACTGGTAGCAACTAATTAATTGTGACCAAATCTAAATTGTTTTTTGTCACCTGTGATTTTTTCAAATATTATATATATATATGTATACATCAAAGAGGATTGCCCTGTTAAATTCAGTAGCTTGAATATAGCCCACTTCATCTATCACCCAAACTCAGTGTCCCTGTGTAACATGTGTTGGCAGAATGTGCTAATTTTAAGGTTATTATGTGACGCATTCCGAGTGAACAATTTGCGATGCCCTCTTGCTAATCGCTTAGCCGTCAACAAACGAACTGTGTTGATAGTCAGAAGGCATTGGCCGTGTGGTTTAACAGTTCCACACTTGTATAAATGCTCTTATATATGAACTTTTTGAGAATACGTTAACCTAACTGTTCAACAAGTACCCAAGGTACATCAAGTTATAACTTCCGAGTCAGTAGCTCCCCAGCGAACTTTAACTTTCGCTTACCCGCAAAATGTTGCGTACTGATTTATGGTAACAGGGTTTTTCCACATGAAATTTCACTGGGAAGAGTAGACGAAGTTTACACCAGTCCCAAGCTATCAGATTAAGTCAGTGGCTTAAACTGTCACGTGGTACATCACCGTTGAAAGAAACAGATAAGTTTAGTATAACTAAGTCGTTTCGAATGAGATGCTTCGTAAACCGCGTAGTAGAATGAAAAACTTGGAATAATGTTTGTGTCTTTAAAAGTAAGTACCGACTGTTGGCGGTTTACTATGATCCGTTTGATGGCTTGTGGTGTGGAATTATGAAAAACAATGTAACGGGCATACTGAAGTTTGAGATCTCGATTTGTCCCAGAGGTGAACGGGCAGTAACCGTGTCTCCTATCGAGACGGTTGAGTTACCTTGGCATTCACTGCAAGCATAACTGGTTTAGGTTTGAGATCACATAAATCGGTCGTTTCCAACGTAAGATCAGTAATGCAGTGACAAACACTGTTGTCTCATAAAAGCATCATTGGAATTCTGCTGCCGGCTGCAGCAGAGGTACTCACTATTGACCAGCTCTAACGAAATTGAAACTGAAGCCTAAGACCGCTTTCAGACACGGCATGACTAAAACACCTGCGGGAGTGCAACAGCTGCGATCAGCTTCTGATGATGTTGAATCTATGGCTGATAAAGCTTGATATGTTAGAACAGTCTCGCAAGTTTCCTCAAACAACGGAAGTTTTGTAACGCCTAAAATCTCCGGTGGTAACAGGAGATACAGCATACAACTCAATTCATGTCAACTGAAGTGAACTCAGGAGTAATTTCACATAATCTCTACGCAAAGCAATCTGATTCTGGTGGATAGTGTAGCACCTCGGTAGTATATAACGTAAGCAACGCATAAGTGATCACTGCTGTCAACTTCTCATAGATATTTCAGTCAACCCCTCCTGAACGAATGCACTAGTCTTGAATTTTACACTGATCAGAAATCGCCAGCAGTGTGTACACTTCCAACCGATGAATGTAAATCCTCGACCATGCCTTCATGAAGCAACCGTTTCAACCTCTACGACACTGACACTATATTAGATATCGTTGTAATACCATGCGAACGCTAAGTTACATTCACTTTCGAGTAATGCTCAGTTTTCCCGTTCAACTCAAGAGAAGACTGCAACTGTCTCGTTGACTTCTATCAATGACTTCGCGACTAGAAATAAATGCGGACTACTGACGAGCCGTAATAGCAACAAAGTTCAAGTATAGTGCCTCTATTCAAGTAGAACTGACTGAATGCTCTGTGGTAACAAGATAGCTGGTTGAGTGATTTCCAAGTTGTATAAAACTTTGATAAAGATTCAACCGGCGTCAAATTATACATTTTGAACGATATCGTTGTACAGTCTCATACCGTAATATACTTGTTTATAATGTACAAATCCCACCTTTATCGTCAGACATTATTTCTGGGAGTCTGAAAATAGGATATATTCTGTTTGTGATTACGCGTCTGGGACGACAACTGAAATTGAGAGTTTGGTACTACGATGCAACTTGGCTGTGCCACCATACCGAACAGTGGTCTGCTACATCGACAGACGAAGGTAATACATTGGGATTCCCTGTCTATCTTAGCCGTCACATACATGCGAAAATAGCTATTACGCTAATCTCTATACCGTAGTTAGTAGATCAGTTCGCGTTCATCAACTTATTGAGGTCACATGTGACGGCGAAGCCGGAAGCCAAATGACCTTCTTAAATGTTTATCCACACTGGCGGATGGCCGATTTATGGACACGGTATTTGCGAACGACTGACTGGACAGGTGAGTGCACATACTATCACAGTTTCATTCCTTACAATAAAGGGGGAAACCAGCACGCTACTCGAATGGGAACAATATAAGGGTTGTTCGGTGGATGCGCCGGAAAATGAGCTCAAACCCGTAGGGAAAGTGCAAAATGGAACCAGCTACGCAGAAAGATATATCGCTGGGTACATAAGAAGGAAGCCGGTGGATTCCGTACGTTTCCCGTCTTAACCGACCCCAAGCCGACCAGGTTGACGACGAACAAACCATAACTCCATCTGACCGCACTGGTCAAAGGTGAAGTATCAAACACCTGTATATATCCGCATGGAATTCGCACTCAATTGTACACAGTATCATAGGCTCTTCCATGCGACTGTTGTGCAGTTATCCTAACGTTGAATTCGAACTATTTGACAATTTGACATTTCTAAGTACTTGCCTCACTCGACCACATCACTAACTCAAAACGTTGTGGAAGAAACAGCAACAGATCTTCTCCCATATTTGGTCAAACCAAGTGATAATTTGCTGTCTGGATTCACTTGAACATAACAAAATGTGCAATAATGAAGTTACGGTCACAGGTGCGGTCAGCTGATCAGTATCACAATTTGACTCTATGGGGTTCACTGAAAAAGTGGTTATGATGTGCTGTTTCTTTCAACGATAATTGTGTCATAATTATACATTTCAGCTCGGACGTTCAAACATAATATTTGAGTGATTTTCACTTCATCTCCATGGTCACTTGAGTGAAATTGTGTTGGTTGGACAATTGTGTGAAATGCATGACAACTTTTAAGAGTTATGAGTAACTTATTTGAACTGTTCCAGAATGACATACAGACAGACCAAATGGTCATCACTCTCCATCTAGCATTGTTCGTAATTGACCTCGATGAACTTTCACGCTCACGGAAAATATCCTTGGTAATGTGGATGTAAATTATTGTTCGGTTTATCCATGAGACAAGAAGCGGCGTTGACATCGATACGTACACCTTACTCATGCAAGTGACCATTGAACACAGAACACAATATATTTTGTGAAGTTTCACTGTTGAACAAAACGGTGACCGCAGTTTTACACAATATCGATCGCGTTCAGATGCAATTTATCATCCCATATAGTGCAGTCCAATCCAGTTCATCTCCAAACACATCATGTCGTAAGCAAAATTTGCAAGAAGCTTCTCAGACGTCATTATTTTGATGTCCCATAGGAATACAATGGGATCTTTGAGACACAAACATGAGGAGATGATGCGGTATATTTTCGCGTTAGGTTCATCACAGGAGACACGAGGGGTCATAAAGAAACGATTACGTTGTTAAAAACTGCCTCGAGATTAGGACAGGATAAGCAGCCAAATGCACTGGAAAGCCAAGTACCACTGATGTACCACAAGTCAGATCTAGTGGGGACAATTCAAATCGAATTACCCCATTCTTCTTAGCAGTCACATGGGTTTGTGTGGTCTTAATTTATTCGGATGAGTGCTCATAAATCGCCACTTACGAAGGGCTAAATTAGTCTGAAGTCTAATCCATGAACAGTTTTAACTATACCCTACAACATCTCCATTCACTGATGAGGAGACTCTGATATAAATAACAAATGAGGCCCGACTTCGGAACCTCGTCACATGTGGGTCAGGGTATGGAATCTGAGTACGCATTATCTCGTTTCCATATTAGGTCTCTCAAAAAAACACTCGCAACTCACTTGAGTGACGAGCACATGGAGTAAAAGGTGTGGTTATATTAGCACGAATGTAAGTGCCGAATTGAGACTGGGAAATGTGATTGAGATAACACTTATCACCCTAACAAAATTGCGGAACTGACCAGGATGCCTTCCAAAAATAGGCTCCGAAAAAAACGATTTCAAGAATGATGCAGTAATGAGGGATTTGCCGTATCCTACTTCAGTCTGAGATTTGTGAGTCGCCGAAAAATATCACCACATAACTTCCGTTCTGATCTTCGTATAACAAAAATCGTTGGTACTCTCGTCAATTCAATAACCGGCATAAACCGAACAGCAAAATACCGCTGATCAAAATACAGCCACGTATTGCAAACTATCAACCGTGACAATAAAATGGCCAATGTGGTTGTACCATGTGTGCGGAATTTATTGCAGTCTGTTTGGTTTGTATTATGGAATACTGATTGTCAACCCCACATTCGTGTGGACAGTTTGGCATAATACCGATATGTAACCGAATTGTTTACATGATTAGTTTATTTGCAAGTTGCGAAGATGCTGTTGTGACTTGTAGTTTCAACTGTCCATTGGGATCCATTCTCCATTCATTTCTGAGCTAACGTCACTTGCAAGACAGTCGTCGAGCCGGTTTATCAGCTGCTCGCTCATGGTCGGTAATCGTTAGTATCCATCTGAATTATGTTGGTGTCCAAATAAATCCATCTCAAATGTTTTCGTTAGCACTCCGCCAAAGGTGGAATCCGTTCAGCCGTGTTCTCACAAGATCGACAACGTTGGTTTCGTTTGACTGGGGGCCTCAGTTGGTACCATCCGATTCACAAAGTGCGTATTTCACGAATAACTATTCATTACAAGTTCACTTGTCAAAGGGCCCTTGGGATTAAAGTATACGATTATGGGGGACTACTCCTGATTATTCATTTGCTGCATTACATCGTTGTTGCTGTTACCAGATACGGTTTGGAATTTCGGAACTGGATGCGCTTGCACACGAGGAACACGTTACATTCAGCGAAGCGTCCGGCATTGTAGCTCCCAGATTCCTTCGTACGCTCACACGTAGAAGCGATGTTTCAGCAAGAACAGTTTTCGATTCTGACCAAATTACCTGTAGAGAAGATGCAATAATGGGAATCTCGAACAGTGTGACTAGTTCTCTCACTCGCTGCCTATCACAGCTCATTCAGAGTGTTGTAACGCAGCACGGCTAGTAGTAAAAAAAACCACTGACCCTTCTTCTACACATTGTTTGCAACGGTTCCTGTGGCGGCATTACCAGCCAACTTCGAAAATCAGCCAATTTTAGTGTACACTGAATATATATATACAGGATTCTCGTGCAAGCATTTACAATCCACTAGTCGATCTCACAACTTATAATGCACTCCGGTGGTTCGTAAATAATCTTCCGTGTAACCGTCAGTTTCATCACTCAGTCAGCATTTTGTCTATGGCCAGAGGACAATGTGCCTATTCCAGTGAAACCAGTTACGTGGGTCGCACGCCTAGATGTTCATGCGAACGAATCCATGCAGTTATCAATACCACTACTGGTGCTAATTCGGTGCATCTTGAAGGCCCGAGTGAATCCGACCACTCTTCCCGTCCGATTGACCGAATTCAAAACAATTACTGGAAAACCGCAGACCATCAGATTCTGGACACGGCTGAGGTGATCGGAATTAGATTATGCTCTCGAAAGCGTTGTGTACAAGTCTTACGTTCGACATCCTGGACGATCAAATCACTGTGATTCCATTTGCGTCATAAACACAAGATAATTGTGTAAGAGCGTTGTCTCCAGTTGCAGTTGTGACGTAGTCAGCCTTATTCGAACTCATTTTGTTCGCTTCGCCCTAATGACAATGTCTTATGAAGACCTCACCTATCTGGCCCGATGGTAAATGGCCACGACATAGTGCGATCTTGATTAGTCAGGGAAAATCCCTGAAGAACAGTCAGCAATAATGTCGAAATATTAGACGCAAAACAGTGAGTGATGTTTTATAAGAGAAAAGTGTGGACAGTCCATTCGACAGAGTTGTGCTTTTGGGAGAATGAACAGCGCAACACAAGTCATAACCGTGTGGGTGGTTGCCCCAGCTTAATTCCGAGCGAGAGAATATCTGCATGTGTCAAACGAAAGGAAGATACTGGGAATCAATGCACGTCAGTATAGTTGTTTGACTTGGGCCAGAGATGAAAGAATATTCTGACAAGTGATCTACACCAAATTAAACAAAACAACCCCGTCATGAATGCACTCAGCGTCTTATGAAACAGGCGAATATTCCTGCTCGATAAACAACGAACTGTGAGGGAATTGAACTCAGGTGTATTTCGGGCACAGTACTGCTGCTAGCATAACCTTTCAGAAAGCATGAGACTGGTCAGGGTGGTGTGGTTTCAATGCTGAATGAGGACCGAGTGTTATGGACAGACCGGTTGATGAGTAAAGTGTTAGCTCGTGAAAATTCTTTCTTGCCATTCCAACTGGATTTCGTTTTGCCACAACCGGCTGTTAAGCTATGTCACACCGAACTGTCCACCCGGTTGATTGGGTCATGCGTAGAAGACCATCTACCACAAATCAGTCATAACATAGGAGGGTCTAAATTCCGTACTAGTGGAAAGCCAGTCATGGGACAAATAATGCGAAACTCAATTGTGGACACTCTGACACAACCGATCAACGATAGTACAACAGTGCGAATGACACTCAATTGTGGAGGACAACCAACTAACAATACGGCAAAAACGTTGGAACCCATTGCACGCGAACTACGAACGTTAAAATTCACAGTCTACATGCATGCTATGTGGCAAAGTTGACTGGCTAGTTATCAACCATTGGGGAGTACGACATGGGCGATCGAAATGATGAGACGTGAAAACCTGGGACAAAGCAGTTGTGTTCTTGGGTCATACAAGAATTCAGTTGAGGACCAGGGCGATCAACATAACCCGGCACACAGATGAACAAGTAACTTCGTTGTATCACTGAAGAATGCGCGGAGACAGGTAGCTGTGCACAGCGCGTGTTCAACCAGGAGTGACATGCAACCAGTCCCAAGGAATAATGACAGAAACGGTGTCTGGATAATCAGCGTAAACACCGGTACATCGGAGCCTCTGAGTATCTCCAACCATCAATATCCCACGTTTCACAGATGCACTTGGAAGTAGTATAAAAGAAAGTCGTTCAACAAAACAAGGTTTTCATTGCCCATATCGCATGTTCCCACGTCACATGTGCGCTCACGTTTGTGGGCCTGAATTCCAGTCCACGACTCATTGGGTCTTTCGTCTGAACGGCACTTGCACCGGTGGTTCGATATTTATGTTTGGCTGTTGTTTTCTGTTATGTCTCGTTTGCCGACATGATTTTGTTGAGCAATGACTTGTTCCAGTTACCATGCAGTTTGAGATCTATCCGTTGTAGTATTTTTCACTGTTAAACCTCAGGCGAGGTGGTTGGATTCGCCGTAGAAATCCTTGTGTCCATCCTGTTGGTTCTTATACTGTTTTGGAGAATACCACAAATTCGGTACCATACACGTTCATTCCCTTCCGATCACTTGAAATTCATAATAATCGAATTTGAAGTTGACAATTATTACAAAACCTAAAGTTAATCCGATTTAACAGGAATTAATTATCTGTACAATAATGGGTGACCCATCAGTTTCATCATTCGACGTACGTTAATTTCGGGCCGATGACTTGGATACACGTGATCGCCACTTTGCAATGTCGAAGACTGAGTGGACATGCTGTTGTGAATGCCGTTGAGATGAAGGAAATGCAGGTTGGGAGGTCAACAACGAAAAACTGATGGTAGTCTCTTAATTTCGGTGGGTGGTCTCTTTCAAAGTAAATTACATGTTGAAATAGATGGCATTGCATTCCTAAGAAGTTTTTCCGGACATTACGAACTGCTGGAAGGCGTCTGACAGAGAGTGTAGAAGATTAACTCAGTTGATCCCTACCCTCGAATTAACACATACGTGAATGGAGAAAAAAATTTCATTCTTGGTGAACAAACCTGAGAGGAATGCCCCGCAATGGTTGTATTCCAACTGCCAATTAACTAATCATGTAAACAATTAGGTTACATATCGGTATTATGCCAAACTGTCCACACGAATGTGGGGTTGACAATCAGTATTCCATAATACAAACCAAACAGACTGCAATAAATTCCGCACACATGGTACAACCACATTGGCCATTTTATTGTCACGGTTGATAGTTTGCAATACGTGGCTGTATTTTGATCAGCGGTATTTTGCTGTTCGGTTTATGCTGGTTATTGAATTGACGAGAGTACCAACGATTTTTGTTATGCGAAGATCAGAACGGAAGTTATGTGGTGATATTTTTCGGCGACTCACGAATCTCAGACTGAAGTAGGATACGGCAAATCCCTCGTTGCGACAGCACTCTATTAAATGTCTTGCGGAGCCTTTTCGAAATACACCCCGGTCATCACCACAAATCTAGTTGGGGGATAACTGGTATTTCAATCACATTTCCCTGTCTCAAGCTGGCACCCATTTACGTGTTAGTTAAACCATATCTTTTACTCCATGTGTTCGTCACTCGAGGGAGTATGGAGGGTTTTATCGAGAACGCCAAGGTGGATATGAGATAATGCGTATTCAGATTCCATACCCTGATCCACATGTGAGGTGGTTCCGACGACAATTTTTTCACAGAACACAAGCGTTTCATCAATTAGATTGACCGAGTTCGTGTGTTTAATATTAACTATCAGATATCCCAATCGATAGGTTAGAAAATAAATTCTCCCAGATTAACACAATATGTGGAGCGTGATGGAAAACATTAAAATCATTAAAATGCGAATGATGAAAGACAATAACGGAGTTCCTGATAATCAAGCCATCTGACTCTAAACTTCCATGAAACTGCGATCCCTCACCATAGACAACCAGTGTCAATTCTTCACACCTCACTTTCTATTCAATTATTGGTTTAGTTACGATAATAGTGTGGATCTGTAACCAGCTATCCGTATCGAAATTTGTGTACTGAAAAGGTCTAGTACACAGTCGTAATTACATGGCCATTTTTCCAGAATATCAAACGGGAACAAACTGTATTTGCAGGGCGGCAATTGTTCCTGAAGTAACGCAGATGCAACGTGCCTGGTGCACCAAACGGAAGATTCGGAAATAAATCCTCCGTTTTCCGAAAGTCCAATAGTCAGAAGTGAAAATCACTTTGTGTTCGGTTAACCCTATTTTCTAAATTTCCGGCTACCGTCGTGGTCTTTAGTCTCACGTTGTGACATTTTCTGTCATCCATATCGTCCGTCTGTCTCGCATGCGGTCAACAGACCTTCTTTCAGATATTGACATATATGTGCATATTTGCGCATGCCCAAAAATCTGAAACGTGCCAATTAAATATCCATGATGTGGTTTGCCTCTTCGTGTCTACTTTCATATCATGTAGACAGATCAAACGTTTTAAATCTCACGTGGTCCAACACGGAACAAGGTACAGTTGTGTCGGAGCCTGTCATACGAAAGCGAATTAGATTGCTGATCGTCCGATTGAAAATATATGGCAGTTCTATTGGAATTATTTCTCTCTAAGACGGTAAAATGCCGACTAGTGAAATCAACGTAGGGACAGCTTCATTTTGTTCTCTCTTCTACCCGATGACTCGATGACGGACCTTATTCACTGTATCCCGTAGAATAGGCTTCGTTGTATGTTTCCACTAGCCATGTTGCAATGTCGGATTACTCCCTTTCTCAATGAACACTGCTGAGGAAGACCACCCAAGGTCGTTAAAACGTAGAGTATTACAACCTGGAAGTAACGTTGTGTCATTCTCAATCTGTTTATCAAAAGCAAACATGTTTGCTTGCGTTCTATACCAGTTTATCGAACTGTTTGTCGGAAGCGTCGTAGTGGATTAGATTGGGTTACCACAGGGTGACTCTACGAATAGCGATCCACTGAGGCACAGACTGAACAGCCAGTGAAGAAAGGAGTGCACGTCGCCGACATGTGGGGAACGCCCCAGTCGGATCACCCGAATTTTCAGTCATTGGTTGTTTTCAAAATTATAAACCGCCAACCAAGAATATTTCAAAGCAGTCAAGCCTTAGTCTGAAAGATTGTGAGGGAAGTACTTTATCTGGATTTCGTGTGCCTGAATGAGGTTTGTTCACACAATATACGATTATATCTGGGTAGCTCACTGAGCAAGCATAAGCGACTCAAATCATTGATGGTATTCCCAACCAAAATTACGCAGTGGATTTACAGGCCTTGAAGGAGCCTATATGTAGTCCTAGATTATCAGTCCATACGGATATGATGTTTGCGCGTTGTCTTTGCGCCATATTTGGTTAGCAAACGTACTCGGCTCGGAACCGTGTTGCCATTCCAAGCTGTACTTAGTGAACGAATGTATTGGCTTTTTCAGAACAAATTTACACCATTTCTGATGGTTGGGAACAGTGGTGGTGTTGCTCGTAGCTCGGGTTGATGGTGTTGGTATTGACATGTTCAAAACACTGAGTTCCCTTGATCTAATTCACCAATAGCGATAGAAGACATACATCACGAGATGTGTTGCTAACCGCATGTCCTATATATTCTAATGTTTTACGTTCGTGACTGAAGAGAGTAAACGAAATGTTGACATCTCTCGATGTATGTCTCCTATTGCTGTTGGTGAACCGAACTATTTGACAAACCAATATAATTCTACTCTGACTGAGGTGGACTACGTGTGAGTCAAACGGTGGAAACTGCCTCAATAGGTAGCGAAGTGATCTGCTGGTGCCGTACTGACATCTGCTTGTTCTTTAACTTACTTCATACTTTGCTTTGTGCCTGTGGTACAAGGCAATAGCGATGGAAGACATACATCGAGAGATGTTAACATTTCGTTTACTCTCTTTAATCACGAACGTAAAACATTAGAATATATAGGACATGCGGTTAGCAACACAATAAAGTTGCTTGCTTTCTCCAAGGCGATGTTGATCAATACTCACCGTCCGGATTTGTGTGTGCATAAACTATTGACTCACGCAGTTTGTGTGCCCTGGAACTGACAACAGTCTTTGTTTCATGTAAACCCAATGGTTGAATGTTTTTTATTGTGTTGCTAACCGCATGCCCCATATATTCTAATGTTTTACGTTCGTGAGTGAAGAGAGTAAACGAAATGTTGACATCTCGCGATGTATGTCTTTTATCGCTATAGGTGGATTGATATGTTCGCCGAGCTTGGCATTTAGGTTGCAAACGTTTCATCACCAAGCGAGGTGACATCATCAGTGCGTGAGTGTTTCAGCGTATAGTTTTGAATGTGGTGTTTGGTGAAATTGGATTGACGCCTGCGCTTATATAGCAGAGTGGGTGGATATACTGGCCTGAATTCTGGTTAGTCGCTTTCCGTCGTGTTTGACCTTTGGCCTGATCCACCATTGGTTGGTTTAGTCGCAAATGAACTTTGACCTGATATCCGATTAGTTGTTCCCTGAAGTCCTTGGGCTGGAGTCTGATTGGCTGCTCTCTGTCGTTTTGGCTTACCGATATTTGGGCCTGATGACGTTTACGTCTCCGGAAAAATTCTTGATTCGCGTTGGTTCATATATTTTGTCTAGGTCGATGTGTTTGTTTATTGAGCCGGCTGATGAGTACCATGCTTCGCGCAAATCTCAACTGGACAGACTGTTGTCCCGTCAATATCCAGTTCTGCAGAATGTGGTCAGAGATGATTCATTTGGCTTTATCTTGAGGAAGGTGCACGTCCTGGTACGCATTCAGAGTGTAATGGTGAGGAACAAGGAGGAAGCTCACGTGACGCGAATAAATAAACTCTGTTATTCAACAGACGGCCGTGGTCTACAGAAAGTGTCAGGCTCTCCACTCTCTAACTGTTGGCTGTTCAAACCAGAACGCATTCTTTCCGGGATCTTTATTCATGCCATCCAGCTCAAATGTAATCTCTTGCGGACTAAGGTCCGAAATTTACGAGGTGTCCGATGTGACTGCTCAGTTCTCTGCTATGTGAGCTGCGGCCAGTCAGCGAGCCTCACTCATTTTCTGCACTCATGCTGCAGCACCCATGACGCCCATTGTGTTCGACACGACCGCGTAGTCAGATTTCTGACGAGACGACTGCGCGACTTGGACTATACAGTCTTCGAGGAACTGTGAGTACGAACGGCGAGCTCGTTTATCAAACCCGATGTGATCACTGTTCGTGACAGCGTTGTTGTGGTACTTGCCGTCAGTTTAGTGGAGGACCGTCGAAGCCAACCTGCCTGGACGGACAAGGTTGCGAAGTACGAGCAGAATCTCATAAGGCTACCATTCAGTCGGTCTCCTTTCCCACAGACTATGATGTGAACTCTGTTTCTCATTCACCTGTGATCACCTGTTTCCGTGGTATCATATTCCCCTCTTCATGTAGCACTATTCTCTGACTGTGGCTGCCCTCCTACGCAGTCACGGATTTATGTTTACTGGCTGTTCCTGATTCCATAAACACCCACGACACATTTGTGCGGGGAACCTGGCTTTAACTGCTGCCACCTCTCTGGCGGTTGTCTCACTATGAAAGAAATTATTCTGTCGCCATGCATGAGCCTTGAATGTGATATTGCGAAAGTAAATCCTCATTTAATGACTGAATTATCAACGCTGGCTACTCTTGTGAGAGGATTTGTCAACTGTCCGGTGTAGCTTCCAACATTTGACTGACAGTTTTCTCCCACATTCTCCCCTTTACATATTTGTTGCTTATTCCTTCGAACGATTACGTGTATATGGCTCTTCAATATAAACCATGTAATTACATGAAGATGATCCACGTGGATTAGAAGTCTTGAACTCCGTGCAATGCGCTCTGCAACTTTTTTCACGGTCGTTTCAAAATCTTCAACTTATCATTCGAACGCTACCAACTTTTGGAGTACGCGATTTCAGCTACCGTGTTCTGAAATGTGTTTGAAATGAGTCTGCCATCCATGCAGCCTTCATACTGCTTAGTGAATTGCGACAGTGACTGTTGATTGAATCCAGCGTTTATACTGACATCGTTGTTTATTGAGTATCTCCGATGGTTTTGCCATAACACTCCGCGCAACGTTCAGTACTCAGGGTAGTGGAAGTTCTACACCGATCTGAAAGTGAAATCCTAGCCGGTCCTTGCTCGGCCATTTTTCAGTCAATAAACGTTTCCGCGCACCTAGCGTCTGATTTAGTAGCAGCGACCGTTTGGTGGTTGGTGTTGTATGTTTCAACATGGCTCAGTAATTGTTGATGCGATTGGTCGATCACACACGTTGTGGTGCTGCAAACTAAGTTCTGATCCTAAACGTTGTGAAGACCCATAACATAATGATTGTTACCATGTTTACGTGAATGGTGGTCTCATGGAAATCCCTCTTTGAGACAGAATTACAGAACTTGTCTTGCAAAACCTAAGTGAATATTATTTTGTTTGTTCGAGTATGGACAATCCACATCAACACAACAATTGTCATATTTACGTGGATGTTGGTCTCGTGGAATGGACCGTGAAATCCGCAACTGAAACGATGATTGTTCGCAGTCTGGGAACCAGAGTTCATTGTTCCTCGTTCACAAGGATCATGTTTCATTCCAACGAAGTGCTTAGTCAAAATTCACACTGTCGCGCCTCGTTTGTGAAAGATATCAGAATCTCCTCATCACTGAATAGAGGTCTTGCAGAAAATAGTTGAAACTATTCATGGATTAGACTTCACGCCAATTTAGCACTTCGAAGATGGCAATTTATAGACACTTGTCCGAATAACTTAAGACCACTCCAACCCACGTGATTGCTAAGGAGAGTGGGGTAATTCGATTTGGATTGTCCCCTGCCAGATCCGACGTGTGATTCATCAGTGGTACTTAGATTTCCAGTGAGTTTGGCTGTTTATCCTGTCCTGCCTCGTAAGAAGAAACCATTCGCGACTTATCACATGTACGCCCATTCATCACCTTACTGGCGTTCAAGCGTCACTGCTGTACACTCCCTACCTCCAATGAACTTGAGGTGATCAGCTAGGCACACGAAACACTAGGACGTATCATAGCAACGGAATCGTTACTTTGTGACCCGTCCTGTTTCCTGTGATGAACCTAACGCGAAAACACACCGCATCATCTGCTCATGATTGTGCCTCGGAGATCTCTATTGCATTCCTATGGGACATCAAAGTAATGATGTCTGAGAAGTTGCTTGCGAATTTTGTTTACGACATGATGTGTTTGGAGATGAATTGTACTGGACTGCACTATATGGGATGACAAGTTGCATCTGAACGTAGTCGAAATAGTTTAGAACTGTGGTCACCGTTTTGCTGAACGATGAGACTGCACAAAATGTCCAGTGTTTTGAAGTGATCCACGAGAATATTCAGCATACACTGCAAATTGCCCGAGTTTCGGGACTGGCTGGGGATGCTGTCACGGTTTTACAAGAACCAGTGCAAACAGTACGAAGAAGGTGCTGCATTATAACACTCTGAGTCAGCTGTGATAGGCAGCGGGTGAGAAAACTGTCCAGACTCTTCGGAATCCTCATTAATGCATCTTCCGTGTAGGCAATTTGGTCAGAATCGAAAACGGTTCTTGCTGACAGTATCACTTATACCTGCGAAAAGTCAACTTACCAAATAGTTCGAGTTCAACGTTAGAATAACCGCACAACAGTCGCATGGATGAGCAGATGATACTGTGTGCACTTGAGTGTGAATTCCATGCGGATATATACAGGTGTTTGATACTTCACCTTTGACCAGTGAGGTCAGATCGAGTTATGGGTCAGATTCATTAGGGAGAAATTGGGTCAGTGGTGCATCAGTTGACGGTGACTTGATTGATGCATTGCATCAAGCTGGGTCATTCACGTATTC
>QNGE01007425.1:0-18920 GCA_008508345.1 Paragonimus westermani | reverse complement strand
TGCGAGGTGATGACTACCTCATTTGAAGCTTGTACAATGTGAATTTTCTGATTTAAATCGCTTGATAAAGGCTCTCCGAGAGGGTCGAAACGTTGCGAAACCGATAACTCTTTGGTTTTTAACTCGTTGTGGCTTAACCAAGGATTTACTTGATAATGAACGTCAGCACAACGCACAATATATTTTCGCATATCCGTTCTGTGTACGGTTCGGGTGTACTAACCCCTGGATGAATTTTATTGTGACTCACTGTACTACATAAGTTAACCTTTGGTAAAAGATTTTCAGCATCCAGTAAGGAGAAGTCTGCGGAGGTTAGCGGCTTCCAGAAGTTTTACAGAGATAGACAGGAAGACTAATTTAGTGGACCCCTGTCGTGAACACTGACGTTACTGCCTTAAAAGTTTGGTAAAACTAGACCAGAATTAAACCAATGACTACTGCCATGCACAGTATATTTTGCGCAAAACATTCTGGCTAAGCAGGATTTATTCACACATTATTTTTCTTGTGGTGCTGTTGCTCTGGAAACGGAATTTCTTGTAGCTCACACAGGTTCATATATGACCCCACAGATCCTCATTAGCTGTTCTCGTTCTGAATAACTTTAAAACTATCACGATCTGTTTTCTATGTATATGCTTATGTTAGTAAAATTCATTAGAAAGCTAAGGATTGATGGGGGTTGAGAAAGCTCATATTGATTCAATGCTCTGATGGACAATTTATGAAGGAGATGCAAGTTGGCAGATTATTTAAATTTTAGAAGGTAAGGAATAGAGATATTGTGGAGACAAGAAACAGCAGGAGGTAAGAGTTGTGACAGAAACTTGACCATTATCTGTCAAGGTTAAAGCAAGCACGCTGCAACCTAGCAGATAATCGTTTGGTCATTATCAGTTCATCGATACTTAACACACGGATGTGAGAGATTAATAATGCAGTGTTAAGCATGCCTTCAGTTTACCTTAGAAAATGTTACGACCAAAAGTTCTACAGATTCAGTGCGATGTGCAAAACATCCGTTACAAGTCTGTGTCTGACTTCTGCCACCGATGAGGCCGGTATGACAGCCAAGGGTTAGTTTTTCCATGAGAACACACCCGGGCATCAAACTAGGGTTCAGTGCAAGTCAATGGGTTTATTCGGTGTTGTGAGTTAGCTTGTGATTCCTAAGCTGGTTATACGTCATTCTCGTCGATAAATAGGTGTAGGCTCACGTTGTTTTTCAATAAACCGAAAATAGGAAGATACTGCCGTCAGTACGACTTCGTTTGTTGAGCTAACCGCTGTAGCGACTGCGATTTTTTAGTCATTAAGACACAAGACAGTACTGGCCAGTATAAAAAAACATGTGGTTTGGTCGTCCCACAATGTACCAACTTCCATCTCCACACGTCGTCGAGGTGAAGCCATATGCGCTCTCACCATCACCTCTCACAGCAGCCGTATGTGGGCCTGATCAGCCAGCTGATCGGAAAAAGCTGACATTGCAAATTTCTATTGCGCCAGCTAGATTAATTTGCTAGATACAATTGCATATTGCAATTTTTGTCGAAACGAATGAGGAATCTGGTATACCGAAAATGATTCTCGTTTAATGATGTGGTAACCCGTTAAGTATGGTTTTAGCTTGCGAAATCTGTATGTAGAGTAAAAAGCGTAGAGTCCTGACCGGTTCTGCAACGTAATATTTTATCGTCTCAGGAAATTGACTGTCTTTGACAAAAATCAGAACGATATTTATTTACGGATGGATGCTCTGTACAAAGTAAACTTACTAGCAAAACACTGTGAATAGAGCCTTCCAGATAGCTCGGCAAACAGCCCAGATACCGCGTTGGTTTACTTGGCCGCCAGCTTTTTTGTTTGAGGACAAGCTAAGGTGAAGTTACCTTCAGGTTCAGTTCAGAATTAGCCAGCCTTTCGCCTCCAAGGAAGTGCTCAGGGCGGCCCAAGTGGAAAATCTGCATTACTTTGCACCTATTCGTATCAAACGGGAGCTGGCTGCATGTAATTCGGAGGTGTAATATGTTTAACTCACTACTTGGCTCATCACTTTTGGTCGTTCTGTCCAATGTTCACCAGATTTGAATATCACCTGCATATAGCGCCCATGGGGAGTTTACCGACTGTAGGGGTTTTAAGCACGAATAGAATAAAGCATAGAAATCTCAGTGTGGAACTCCGTGGTTTGCTACTGATGACATGAAAGTAATTTGGAGAAGCTCCCTTCATTTCAGTAGTGAAGCGTTAGTCAGTATGACACAGGTGTGCGGATTTTCGTAACGTAATGCATAACACCGAGTGGTTTACTTAACTCAATATCTAAAATTAATCTAGAAAGACTGCATGTTGTTACTAGGAACATGGCTGGACTCTGTGTAGTCAAGATGTAAAACACTCAGGTGCTATTGAGAAATTACAAAGTTGCTTTACCTGTAATCTTACCCTGCTTGTGTGACTCAAATGGGAGACTGTGGGATGGAATTTGGTGAGGGGCGCTACAGGAACGCACAACAATGTTAGAAATAGCAATGAACTTGCGAATGAAATCCGGTTGGTATTAATGTGTATGGGCCCATGTGGCCAATATAACCTATTTACTGATTACATTGTTTTCATCGTCTGATTTTTTCATTTATCTTCAATTGATAAATATAACAGGCTGGTATGTTCGATATCAGTACGTAAAGTAAACGGCCACAAGCTGAAATTTTGCACCTGGGTTGCTTAGACTGTCCAACATGAAAGAAGCTGTTAACGAATATTTTAATAGCGTTTACGATAAATTGCCAGCAATCATCGGATGACAAAAGCACTGAGGCATTGGAGTGACACATATGTTTAGGTCCTCCAATCGAGTGTCCTATTATTTAATGACTCAAATATGATGGCTTTGTGTTCACTGTAACCAACTGGAACATTTATTTGCAGTTTACTAACCATAAGCCCATCCGTGGCCAACATATAGTCTGCCTTGTGCAGTTTAGGAGAGACCCTCCATGGCGTGAATATCGATCTTCCTGACCAAATGAAAATCCACGAAAACATCTTAAAGGTCAGAAACAGCGCAACTTTAGCGCAAATGACAGGGACGTCGAAATCGATTTTGGGACAAGTAATATTGTCCCTGTGAATAACTTTTGAAGATCACGCGGTGGTGAACGTGTGTATGACATCATTACCAGACTCACTGACCAGAAAAACTGACAGTGGTTGACAGAGCATACTGACGAGATAGCTAGATGGTTGATTAGATTGTGAGATTCAGATCAGCTTAAAAACCCACATTATGCCTTGAGCCAGTTGCCAACACAACGAGCTGCAATACCACCTACTGCGCATTTCCGATTGGTGAGCTATACAGTCGTCCGTGAGAGATTCATTTACTCAACTTTAACATCCGGCATGAACAAGGTTTACGTCTTGTTGACAACGAACGGTTTCAGCATACCACATACCACTGAGAACGCTTCATTTTCGTTTTAAAGAGGTGGAAGTTTTCCATTCAGGCAACTGGAGAAAGATACGACAGAGCACTATCATCAAGGGTCTTCCTCTAGTCAATTAAATCTCCATATATTTGTTTTTGCAAGAAATTGACCAAACATTAACATTTTAGTGCTCTTTTCGTTGCCTACAGCCGAAACAGTGCGTCATCCCTTTTTTTAAAGTGAAAGAGGATGTTGAAGTAACACTTCAGGGTTCAAATGAGTGGACAGTAATTTTTCAGTGCCCTATAACTAATAAAGATTCTGCCCGATTTCTCAGAATCTGTCCGCGCTAAACCTTGTACGGCCTGAAAGTTAAAGACGAATGGAAGATCGGGTCAGTTTGTCTGCGCGGGTCCTACTTGGGAACAAAATTTTTCCATAAAAGTTGGGATATTGTATTGAATGTAGAATTAGTAGACCTAAATTGTCTGGATACGCTTGCCACTCTGGATCAACTAATACTACACCAAACGGCCATGTACTATTACTGACTCAACTCAAGGAGTACCGCAATACAATTATCCATAGCGTTGAGAGAAAGAACACTGAATGACAAATAAACAACTTATTAAGTTCCACTGTCATAAAGAGCACTTAATTAGTACAGGCCATTTTGGTTATGGTCTGTAAAACGTGTATAACGATGGCGAGTTAACAGAATCTAACATGGATGATAAGGAACACACCGACATATTAGGTGTAAAAGAAGCGCGTTGTGTATATAACTAGTGGGTCTATCACCAACTAGTTTTGATGGTTTACCGTTGTGCATCAGAAGTGAGCATTACTTTTAAAAGTCTGACGATTTGGAGTTTGTATTTGAGATTCGTTATTTTCAAGGATCGCCTCAGGAAGAGCTTGAGAGATGGCTGATTTACTAGGAGGATCTACAATATCAATTTTTGGTTGGAAGGTGATTATGGTTTTGTTTGTTTGCACTTGTGTAGGAGTTGAAGTCATCATTACTATCGATAAGCTCTTACTTTCAGGTGCGGTATGGATGGGACACAGAGTTACAGGGTGAGTCACATTTCGTTAACGTGGTAATTAAGTGATTCAACAGAAAAAGTGGGAAGGGTGTTTATGGGCTGGTACTGAACAACGTGAGGGTTATATGTTATCGATCGAAGGCCACAAGTGTGGGAAAGTTCACACACAGACATACGCAAGTACGAATTACCATGAACGCGTAGAACGCCATGGTATGTAGGAATTGCAATGGTATGTATAACAGTGAAGGAAGATGTAAACTGGGTGTATTACTCTCACGAGTGGTTTTTTAAGAAAGTCACAGATGGTGCATCTGATAAAAAGAACTTCAGTACAGCGTCAGCAATCGTCACGCAAGTTGCTATTAATCTAAGGCGGTCAGTGGCCGCATTTCCTAGACTGTTAGCTCCATTCCTTGGGTGTTCCTTATAGGTAAACACCTTAAAAATTGAAAGAGCTATCGTCGTACGTCTCATCAGAAGAGAGAACAAGGAAACTACAGTTTTCTTGAGTTAAACGACCTCACACCACCGCCGTGCAACAGTCACTTCATGTAAACCCTCCGAAATTTACCCTTTGGCAATTGTAACAATGCGGTTCACATGGCAAGGTAACTATATATTTCCCACTAGGTATGAGCTATTGAAAAACGATCACGAGGTACTTCCGTAAATGGGTGGATGTAATTTGACCTCAGTGAAGCCGAAGGATTGATGATTCGTGACAATACTGTTACTTCCCTTTTGGAAACTCCTTATTTGGACATCCAAGCTTGCATACCGTCTAGAAAGCTAGAAACAATTCCCAGAATTATATTATATCACTGATTTGTCAGCACCCAAAGCGTAGCACATTTTGTTTTGCAGTCGAAGTGGAGTATAGTACAGTGATTATTACTGCTTATTACAACTTTGAGAATACCAGTATCAGACTGGGCTTTCGCATCTTATACTGGTTTATTTCGCAGTCGGATGCAACTTCTGTCGGCTCCTGATTTACTGTTTACAGGTGGCATACTGTTTTTGTACACAGTAGAAAAAGTAGGCGTCATGTTTGCATTTGAATGTACCGCATGTTTTACTCTGCTGATCAATTACAGTGTTAGCGTTTCCATTCTGTACTCGTGGAATTGTGCTCTAAGTAGTAACCGTACACTGTTGAAAGTGCAGGACAATTTCACCGGCTACGCAAAAGTGATAACAATGGAATATAATTATTTCACATAAACACCGCCCCTCCTTAACATCGCAGTAACAAAAATGGTAGCACTGAAACTGTCAAACGCTGATAAAATGACAAGTTTTATTGAAATTTGTTAGTATCGACACGAAATGTTCATTCAACTTATTACAAAATTACCGTGGCGATTCTTGAGTAATACAGTGCAATTACTAGTAGTGTTAGATCAAAACCAGTGGAAATGAAAACTTATTTAGTAGCACAACTTGAGTAAACTTATCAATCATAAGTGGTCTCTCACGTTTTTCCACATAAGCGTTAGCTCCCTAATATGGCCTAACGAAGTCGTCTACTCGACAAGACCATGCATACTGATCACGTCATTAAAACCACCATCTTTGAAATTCGTTTGTTGATCTTCAAAGTTTTCCGCTGGACGTCAGCGTGTTAGTGAGGACTAACCGCAAGTGGGTGCGAGCATATAACACATCACAGTTAAAAGTCACCTTTCTCCCCTCAATTCACTTTCAGCCGTTGCCTCCGTTTATTCTGTTCATCGTGTAAGGCTATATGTGTACAGTATTGAGCTAGTGGTGGGTCGTGAGGGGCATTTTAACAGACGTAGTCAACCAACGCAACCTGCCAGTGAGCACAATGCAAGTGTCTCCCGACCGTTCACTTTGTGATCCACGAACTTCTGAACTGTGCATTCAGACGGTCCGCGTGAAATGACTAACTAGCAGTTATTTGTTGAAGAGTTTGCCCTAAGTTCGAAAATTTTGACCAATAATTCGTCGTCTTCCAGGTCAGTTTACGTATTAACCCAAAATAACATACTCATTATGGTCAAGTTGGTGGGATTTCTGGAGTCAAAGAAGGGTGATTGCGTGAAATGAGCCTCACTCAGGAATTCCAAAGGTGAAAGAGAATTAGACGGAGGAAATTTTGTCATCTCTGTAACATGCTCGCACACATACAATTGTCCTTCTTTCACGAGTGTAGCACTCTAATTTAGTGATTCGTCTATCTTTAATACTCCATTAAACTGTCATGTTTGCCAGTGTCCTTGTATACGCGTTCATTGATCGATGCAGATTGTAAATAGCACATTTACGCTTGTCGCCCTCTACAAAAATGTTACAACTTAGTTTCCCTTGCCTGTTAATCGGTCCAGTTGTATACGGCTCTCTGAGGTTGGAAATTTCAGCATCACTCCATGATGATCAATAGTGGATTTTACTAAGTACAGCTCAAGGTTATCCGCAAAACACTCAAATGAATTTTGCAAATATAAACACCAAAACACCCAGTTTATCTGTATATGTGATTAAGACTATATGAAACTAACGCGAGTGTGTGAACAGCTTTTCTTGATAGGTTGTAAGAGATAAAATTGCAGAGTATGCAAACCAAGTGGAAGATAGCAAAACAGCACATGACAGTAGCAGTAGGTAGACACGTACTGCCACACTTTGTACATGTATCCTTCGTTTCTATCTCCCAAGTTGACCCAGAACACATTAATTGGTAACGGTCACAATTCTGACTAGAATATACTCTGACCTGAGATGCCCCCAATCTCAACAGTAAGATGGAATTACTTGAATGTAGACAACTTCAGTAAAAACGAAGCATGAGAAATGGTATGAATGCAGGTACGCCACTAACTGTTAGCAGCGATATGAATGTTCATGAAGACCCTTATCCACTCCGTTTAGTTTAGCACTCAGGGTTTTCATATTTCGTGATCACATTGTTGCTTGACCATCACTAATGTAGCTAAAAGCGTGATCTGAAATGAAAGAGACAGTGTTGTTGCAATGAAGTTCACAATACGCATCCTTTTTAATATGTACTTTTCTATCTTGTCTGTTACAAAGAAGCTTAAAGCTTCACATTTTGAGTCAACTACAAACTGCTGAGTGCTATTCTTCTTGCTGAAACCTAGTAAAAATTGCTCCATTTAACAAACAGCAAACAACAGTGGTTATTCTGTAAAACAGACAGCCCTTTGCATTTGCGTATTAAAATGATGAGAATGAAAACATAAGCAACACGTGGACGACTTATTAATTGTCAATAACTCTGATACTAATCGGTGCAGAGTACTCAAAGTTTACAGCCGGGCCCGTCGATCAGTCAGAGTTATGCTTACTGAAGTGACCGAAAGCCAAACACACTTCCTAACTGTTCATTTGAACCGAAGAACACACAGCATTATTCAACATTGGACTGACCGTCAGAGCACCTAAACGTACTATTATACAAACTTTCACGTTAGTTTGCCTCTGAAATAAGAGAGAAATCTAGTGCATTGTCTCTCTAACGCAGCATATCGAATGTCTCCAGTGGGAACGCCGTTGAGCTCTACGTTAAAAAGAACGTACTCGGTGATAAAAGCTCCTTGGAACAGTTTATCACCAGTAGGGTGATTAAAACTTCACTCAAATCCCAAGTGCAGAACGTAAGAAAGAAGCTCCTGCTCAGTTGACTGCCATTCACAAGTGAGAATGCCGCAGAATGGCTGTCAAGCAGTTAGCACTATCTACCCCATTTAACTATTCAACTCTCAATATCCCCAGATCTCAGGTTTTTTTTAACAAAGATAGACTGTCAGTTCAGAACTCACCTGTGTGTATATAGCCATTCAGTTTTTCCTGTGGAGCAGGTTATATTGCTCGAAGATCAAGACAGCCTTTGCAACAAATCTGGGGCACGTGAAAATGCAATCAGTCAACAGTGCTAACCTCGGTCTTGTGGTTGGAAGCAACCACCAGGTAACCCACCAAAAGCCATCCAAATGAAAACACATTGTACTGCCGAAGCTATCGGAATCAGGCTGCTTGACCCCGTAATATCTCATGCGCTATCCAGGTGCTGTCCATTAGTTCACCGGATCCGTGACCAATCTGCACAGTCAAACCGTCAAAATAATGTGACGTGACCGACCAATCAAGCCATCGCTAAGTGATTGACCAGTGACCAAATTTCTCTGTAATAAGTCCGATCGATATGTGTACCTAATTGCACCACCACCTCATACCGTTATACCCGCCTGAAGATTAATCGGCGAAGACGGACTTAGTTTGACATCGGAAGTAATAAACACCACATGCAAAAGTCTGGACAAATTATCGACATGGCAGGCGTGTGTGTGTGTGTGTGTGTGTGAAAAGCAACAAACACAATTGATACACACCAGTCTATTGACACAATCACTATAGTATATCAGTAAAGATCCTGATCAGTCTTCGTAATATCGCCTATTACGGTACATTTAGCCTCTTATGTATATATCCCCCTAACAGCTTCAAAACGAGTCAACGAGTAGCTTGCGTTTTATACACACAACCTATGCAATATTAACTTCCAAATTGCGTACATATAGTAAACTTATGTACAGAAGATATTCACTTATATACTTTATATCAGTATATATGGTACAATGTGTATATTACAGACAAACAAACGTGTGCACATACACACGCAGCAGTTTGTATACTTACACGTGTGCGGCGCTTCTTGTATTACACTTCACAAGTATTTCTTCTCAGTGTAGATCTCGTCATTGCAGTGTCTCCCTGTTTAGTTACCGAGAGATAAGAGTTTCCTTTCCTTATTAGCCAATCAAGTGGCTAATCAGCATTGGTCGGCCGGACACAAAGACTCCACTCACACATTTCCTTACCTTATTCCTTCGGGTTCACACTGGATATGTGATGTGTGGGTAGAACCGCAAGTGGTGTGGCGCAAGCCAATTGCGGTGATGGTTCAACGCAGGCATCCGTTGGCTTCGGTCACTGTGACAGGCTAATCCGAATCGGATGCCTCCAACCGTATATACAGGTTTTGTCATATACAGCAATCTAGACTGTATATTGTGTTCGCACACTTACATTATGCTCAAAAAAGTGTTGTAATTACATTACATAGTCTACCTGCATATTTTCCGACTAGCTATCGTGTTCGATGCTGATTGTGAGGCCCCCCCGGGTGAATGCAGCAGGGTTACGAACACACGGTAAATGAGCAGATAAACAGAGTCAAAAATATTGATCATTGGAATTAATGAGAAGACATATGACATTTCAAAGAGGATTATTTATCGACTGACTACATTGTTAAAGTTTCCCTCTTTTGACGGATTACAAAATCTGGTGAGTCTGACAGTCTATAGAATAGTTTATGAGAACAGCGCATGGGAACCAGCAGATTGCGATTACACTAAATTACATTGAAAAAAGAGGTAACATTGCTGGGCTAGAGGTTAAATACCTAGTGGTTACTTGTTACTGGCAATATCTTTGGCATAAGAAACATTTTCCATAGTGAAAAATGAGACTCATATGTGACTAAAATGGGTAGAATTATTAAAGAATAGGTGTGCTCAGGAAGGTAAGCTAAATAGTTTGTTGTAGTTTTGAAAGTGTAAGGCATTACATAACACTGAGCTTTACTAAATACGCTACTTAACAAGGTTGAAGATCGAATGTTTTACCGTGGGAACAACCTGTTAGCATCACACTAGTTCTGTAGTGCTCTAAGCTACCAGTGATCGGGGGTACACACATTAATGTGTGTACAATCGCTGCTTCACGCCTCACCATTTGGGAGTCGTGTTTTCATCGAAACTCTAATCTGAACGTTTTTTAACGGGAGTAATTGACAGGATGGGTGTGAACCTTTTGAAGTTTTGAGCCAACAGTACATAGTAGACCCTTAACACCAATGGATTATACTGCGTGATGTTCATACTGGAAAATCTTGTCTTGTAAGATAATGTCACACAAATGTCGTGGGGTGTACCAACGGAATTATCCGTAGGTTGAACAGTCCGGAAATAAGTAGACTGGTATTAGGCAAGTGGAGTACGGGATAAAAACCGGCATTAAAAATGCTTTGGAATTCTGATCTTCGGAACCTAGTGCTGATTAGACATGAGGAGAGTAGATGCAGTAACCATGTATTTTGTGGTAAGTTTTGCTCTTCAATTATCCTGAAGTCGTACTAGTTGAAAATATAAGCCGAGGTATTGTTTGAGAATAAGTTACTTTTTCACGATTTAATTGTTAATAAATGTTGAACAAAGCAGTGCCTGTTATTAAACAACACTCACGAAATACTCGAGCGATAGTCGAACTTCTCGCCATGCAGCTCAGGTCGTCGATGGATTGACTATAAAAAAATTGAAGCAGAATGCAAAAACTTTGTTGACTGGTCTTTAAAACTCGTAAATGTAAGAATTAAGCCTGATTTGTGTTCTGCAATAAACAGGCACTAAATATTCCATTCTGAAATCCCCTCGATTATTCTAGTGTCAACCACCGCCCAACTGCTCCCCTCATAGATCGTCCGCCAAAGTTGACACTTACCCATTAGCAACAAAATCAACTGAATCACTTTACGATTCAGTGTACGGGTTTGAGGCTGGCGACTCAATTCGCTCGGATCCAGACAGTTTAACTTTTGTGCTATCCATCGGGCATCCGTTATTTTATAGGTTTAACTGTGACAACACAGTGTAACACCGCTGTCAGGTCCAACAGGTACTATTGACACTTAGTGTCTAAGACAAAAGAGACGAGCAAAATTATAGATACAAGTAATTTTGAATTAACCAGTTTTCCAAAATCACTTCACAGTGATATCCGAAAGAGCAATTAACCACCACAGCGATGGACAAATCCGCATGGAAATAATTTTGGCCTGAAAGTATTACAAAGAAGAATCACTCGAGCCTTCTAGTCGTGACTTTATCTTTCGGTGGAAGACAAAAGAACGGTGCCACCACTCCATTGTTGAAGAGGAAATGCGCAAGAACGAAATCTTCGAGAATTGTTTGGAATCAATGTGAAGCTAGATCTAGGGTTTTACATCGAGATTCATGAATGTTTTTTAGTGTGGACAACAGTATTGCGGCTGGGTGTTGAACGGAGTGGATTAGAAGAACACTTTGTAAACCAACATACACGGTTTGGTAGCGGCCACGCATGAACCCCGTAGGGTAAATAGAAGGCCCAATCTGTTCAATTTCATTCGTACTAAATTTGGTGTGGATATGTTACAAGGTTTACTCTTGAGGTCTGGTCTTTCCATTGCGAAATAACAAACTTCTCCTTTGTAATTTAACGATGATGGTCAACACATGCGTTGGATGATAGTCAGATGCTTGAAGCATTCTACAATTAGGATTTTTAACATTTATTGCTTTTTTTTGTCTAATTTGAATTGTGGAAACATTCCCAGAGCCCCACCAGTTGACACGCATGTATGTTTACTGGGTTTGAATGGGAGACTCCAGTTAGTCGATCACCATCTGAACCTATGTGTAAAACAGGGGGGTTGTCAACGTTCTAGATTCCTGATTTGCTGGCATTAAGAAGGATGATGTTGAACTAAATGTCCAGAAGGTTAGTGACGTGAGCTGAAACTAGTGGGAAACCAGACAAGAATTCTGCAGAAATCAGAAAGACGGTTCCGTTTGATTATGAAACTAAGAATTTCAATCAGTATAACCGAAAACCGGCACCTGTTTATTACTGCATGGTATTGTATTCATTAATGGTTCATACTTGTGTTTAAAGTGCATGTTCGCCATTTCATCTTTTTTCGACGATTCGCCCAAGATAAAATTTGACGAAACCAAACGTATAATTTCATGAATGTTTAGATGTTCTATATACAACGGAGTGAACAGAACTGTTCGCTGAGTAAATAAATATTAACCATAAGGATTCACAAACAGATGACCAAAAGGTAACCATAGAAAGGTCATGAGAACTTGAATTTACACCGTAGCTAATAGAATCTAACATTATAGTTGACATTGGAGACAGAACAGACAAATGGAAGGCCCGCATTCGAAAATCTCGAAGGAAAATCTTATGAAAATATATATCAGATACCCGGCCAAATTCTTTGGAGTCATCTCACAAATGGAAATTCATAGAGACGTCTGAAGTGTCCTGATCAAATTGGTGTGGACAAAAAGCATGAAAAGTGCGTAATATTGACGGTGCCAATGAAAACTGTGCTGTTGACTTGGTTAGTGAAAAATTATTCCAAGGGTGCAGGATCACTGATAGAAAAACACTTAACACCGTCACCTCAAAAATTACAAATCCATCAACGGAATTGTAGCCTCAATCCCAAACGGATACACAATGCTATGGTGTTGAATTTTTCACTGTTCTGTACTCAATTTGGAGAGATGGTTGAGCAGTATCTTATAAAATACGACAGCAGCTGCAGTTTGAAATATGTGTTGCTGTTTACTGTTCCATTTTTGCTGTCACCGACTCAAACGATTCAGATCTTAGATCGGTTTGTTTACGTGAGTTACTCTTAAATGTGAAAATACCTCGTTTTTCAGAATCGATGGGAAGGTGTTGCTGTTTGTGTTATGTTTATTCGATTTTAACTTACATCCATAGGCTTGACAGGTTTACATTTATAGCTCATTTCGAAGAGTGATTCACGCAGCTTCGTCCGAAGAAAAAGCAAACCTTGGTACCAAAAATAACCCATGAATATGTAAAGAAAGCTAAACTACAAACAAACTGTCTGTCTATTGTAGACAGCTTCATGAGTAGCAGCGCTGACCAATTGAGTAATCCTTCCACAAAAGAAGCAAATTTAGATGGCCCCAAAATGTTTCTTATTTAGAGAGGAGAAAATGACATCTCAGGACAAAAAGTTGTTCAGTACACCACAATGTCAGCCTAGTCTGGGTTCATTCAACGGAAAGGGAAAAGGTCTCTACATAAAGAAGTCTGCCAGAAAAGAAACAACAGATAACGCTTAGTTTCCCACATAAACGTGTCATTAATCTCCTGAAAACACAGAAGCCCCAGTAAGCATAATCAGTGAATGCCTAAGCCAGCACTACAGTGTGTTGCAAAGTGTGATGGTTCTGGAATTGCGAACGACTGGGTTCATGCAACGATTAGGTCTCGCTAAGCAGGACCAGCGGAATGGCGAAATTGATTCCTGTGCCTTTTAGTCTTATTGGTTCGGGCACTCTGACTCCACTATTCTGATGTCAACTACCACAACCTCGTCGCCAAAAATCATCATGTCTGATGAATGAGGTTGCTGTTGCTACTTGTAACTCATCGAAAGATGGGTAGCCGAGTGGCGTAGTCTTTTTCAAGATCATCTGTGATGCGGTCGAGCTGTACGTGACGCTCGTTGTGTGTGAACCAATAGGATTGAAGAATGTAGGCAACGCCTTCTAGTCGACCGCATTTGCTACAACAGAGAACTGAACGACCGAGTCGACCACCTCGAGAGTACCGAATTTCAGTCCATAGAACGCTTCATCGAGGTAAGGTGACATGAATAAGGGTCTTTAGAAGCATTTCATCAGGACAAAGCAGACAACGCTGAAAGACTGTAGAGCAGGACACTTCGTGAAGACCACCACTGTGGAGCATATGACAGATCCTGTCTATACACGCCGTATGAGCATCTTCCTCGCTGATCACAGCTTAACCCTGAACACGCACCCGTTATGGTGAAGCCAAACTAAACATAGTTGACCACGTTTCTCAGAACTGGATATTAACTTGGAAGCAGTCTCACTATTCACGATTTGCACCAAGGGGGAATGTGGGTAGTTAAACTAGGAATGCCCAGTCCGCCAAGGCGAGCTACAGTGTGGATATGACTGGTTGGTGTATCTTTCGGAAGAAGAGTCATTGTTGGCTTAACTGGCATATTGTGTATTCCATAGCCTTGAGGGTGTTGGAGTGGACTCGTCTTAGAACCAGTGGGTGATCTGCCTTGTAAATCAGGTGTTACCTTAACACGAATACGACTGTCGTCTTTCCAAACTGCTGCTCCTACTCCTACTGGTCGGTCCGTCCAGCAAAATGAATAGGTTCTGTATACCGCCAGTGAGAGCAAACTGAGACCAAATTATGGTTCTACATCAATTAGGGGTAGTTGAACCACACTGTCAAAATACCGACTACGCGGATTGGAAGAATATTGCAATAAATTCATTTTCCATGGCAGTTAAAATAGAATCACTGGCTATTGCTTGCTTTCTACATCGGAATTCTAATCCGATTTTCGGAAACTATTCGAATTATCTACCCACTTTGTTACAGTGGGTGAAGGCCGAGTGTTTAACGTCATCAAATAATTTTCCAATTCTTTATGCTATAC
The DNA here is from genome assembly GCA_008508345.1 of Paragonimus westermani. Classification (NCBI taxonomy): domain Eukaryota; kingdom Metazoa; phylum Platyhelminthes; class Trematoda; order Plagiorchiida; family Troglotrematidae; genus Paragonimus; species Paragonimus westermani. The sequence continues at coordinate 4,083 of QNGE01007425.1, read as the reverse complement.
TCTCATGATTAACAGCAGAAGTAATTGTGTTTTTCACAAGTGTTTTCTATAGGACCAGTCTGAAATTCGAAAAAAATGATGGGTTGAAACATGAGATGAAAAGAAACTAGTTTAGGAAGAATTAAAAACAGAGAAAAATCGGTAAAAGTCTTTTCAGCAAACACTTGGTTAGGAAATTGTTCAAACTTGCAAGAATCGTTGCCTATTAAAATACTCGGTGATCTGAAAGTGATTCGGAAATAGACAGCCTTGGTTAATACAAAGCAAATATGGCTATGTTTCACTCGAACAATTTTTCATGTACCCAATAGAATGAAATATTCGCTACTTTGTGCCTATGGAGTAACCACACGAAATCCGAGTGTAACGTGTAAAATGATCATCCGTTCACGCACAGCTGAGTCACTGAAATGGGAAGACCCACAAAAAATCACTTGATGGGCGGAAACTAATAAGAGAAATCGTAGACATAACTGAAAAAGTATAAACATATAAATACACGGTATTGAAGTTGAAATACTTGTTTCCGCTATATTGGAATCTGAGGGTAATGACATCCTGCGAACATTTGGAGCGAACGGTGGTCTTCATTGGTCTGTCAGCAACGATAATGATGGGGTTGGTGCTCACACAGTCTTGCAAAGATTATGGAACGTCTGTTACACCTCACAATGTTTGGTGTAGTCACTGACGGTTGAGAGAGACCGTGAGACAAGCAGAGGATGTTTTGATCATGGCCTATGAAAGCACGACCCTTAAGGTATACGAGGTTCACATCTGCCATTTACTCGGCTAACGAATTCGTTACTACTCATATCACCACTTGGAAAGCAAACAACTACTTTGCAATATAATCTGAACATCACTCATAGTTAACGATTGTTGTCGAGCTTACATAAACACTTCACATTGCCCTTCCCGAAACGAAGCATTAGACTCGTGCTACACTGTTGTTAGAGCTCGTCGTTAGTGTTCACTCTTGCCACAGCCAGGATATGAACGCTGGCGGCGCTTTCATGAAGCAACCGTGTCGACCAACATACCACTTACCTCACATGGAACAAGACCGAATTTCTCATATGTAAGCGCTGGGCCACATTTGCTTGATACTGTCTCTTATCGAGACGACTGGGCAACCTGACCATTTTCTACAAGATAAGCACAGAAACAAATAAATTGTCAAATGGACCGCAGACCCTTGGGAACCAGTGATTTGGTGCAGGTTGGAATAAAGGCAATTGCGGATTGGCCCTTTTAATAGAAATAGTTCTTTCCCGGTCTAGTGGAACTCTACGGAGAGCACAGATAAGATGACAGGATGCTTCCGTCTATCAGAGGTTTGCGTGCATGATACACTCATGTCGAATCTCTCGTGCTGATGGTAAAGTTATTTTATGAACATGTATGCCACTCGAATTTCTCACAAACAGTCGTTTCAACAGTCCATATCTAATAAGCAACTGAAATAGGTAACCAAGCTGTAGATGCGGGATGTCTCTTAGTTGAACACTTGCGTTAAACAGTTTTCACAGTCCCATTCGTGTTTCAGTCCCAACTATAGGAGAATTCATGAAATATACTTAGTATACTACTTAACTCATGTAGACTTATCAGAACGATGCTCTTTTTCCTAACATTTCGTAAGTTTTATCGCATGTGCCTAATTCCGAGAAGTTCGATATGTATCATCTAGAAACGGCATCACTCCTGTGTGCAGTACAACAAAGACATTCTGCAAAATATGTTTTATCCGGTGAACAGACGGTGGTGAACACGTAAGTTATAAATTTATTGAACCGCTCTAAAATCTCACCCGTCTGAAGGACAGTCAGCACTTGTATGGCCTAAGTGGGAAAATTTTTCGGGGCAGTTAAGAAAAAATGAGAAACAAAAGTGCCCAAAATAAGTCTTTTTACGGAGCAGCCACAAAATGAATCGCTCAGAACTTACACAGCCAGTCTGCGTTGTCCGGAAATAAACGTTACGTTCTTGTTTATTTGATTTGCAAATAGCCCAAGCTTTAACCTACTTGCATCTTTTTCTCAGCCTCGATGACAACGTTTCATTTATGTCTTTCCTAAATTCAAGAAATCGCGTTTGGAGAAAATTATGGCGCGGAACGACTGTGTGTAGCTGAAGCCAAACCTTGATTGTTGGACATACTTTGCTCTGGAACGAGTTTTGTGAAACATTTAACAGCGCTGCTGGTTGTAGCTCAGGATCTCGCTTGCTGAAATCTTAGCAGGGGTAAATTTTTTCGTTATGTCGATTATTTTTCTCAGCAAAGTCTTTCTTTTTCAATACGCCTGAGCGGAGAAAAATAACTGTATGATTTCATTTACACAACTCTAGAGCCTGAAAAACTGCATCTCCGCAAGAAAACTCATTTTACACAACCCAACATATTGGGGTGTCTCCTCAAAACCGATAAACACATAGGGTCAGAATGATTTTCATTTTTCGACATTCTGAGGCATAGATTTTGTGTAAATCTAGATAATTTAGGATTTCCTGCGTGTTCATTGCGGGACATTTTGGCCGTCATTTTTTAGCGCCAACATTTTGTAATCCCACTATTAAGTAACTCCTTGGTTAAGTTACAACGCGTTAAAAACAAAAGTTAGCGGTTTCGCAACGTTTCGACCCTCTCAGAGAGCCTTTATCAAGCACTTGATAAAGGCTCTCCGAGAGGGTCTAAACGTTGCAAAACCGATAACTCTTTTGGTTTAAACTCTTTGGGGCTTAACCAAGGATTTACTTAATGACGAGCATCAACACAACGCATAGTATGTTTTCGCATATCCGTTCTGTGTACGTTTCGGGTGTACTAACTTTGATTAATACTAATGTAATTTTTTCTAAATTACGTTTGTTGTTTGTTCACCTGCGCTGCCTATAAGTGGTAGGCAGTAACATTTTAGTTTCAACATCACGCTAGACCTCCAAGGAGAACGAGGGGTGTATTTAACTAGACAACTGTGTCAATACCGTGGGTTCGTAGAATAAATTACCAATCACTTCATGAAAGCCCAGTGACGTTTGTTCATCTCTGTGATATGAATCGTTTGTTACACTTCGAAGTTTCACCAACTAGTAATCCCATGCCGTCTCACATTTTTTCCAGAACCTCACCGGGTCTTGTTAGCATTCACAATACACGCTTACTAGATCGCAGCTATTCCGGAATTTTGTGTGCCCGTATGAAGGCACTGTGTAGAAAAACTTCATTATTGTTAATGACTAAATTTGTTCCTGTGGCAATGCTGGCAGACGTCTTACTTCACCAACTAGCCAATGATCGATTATTCGACGAATAACTAGTGAAGTTTGTCTTCTTGTCTGCAGCCCATTTTTTACTCTCTGTTTTCTTCATGAGTAAATGGTGTTGGTCACAGGTAATTCGTTCTTTGAATATAAATGGTTTGCTTCGCATGTGCTTCCCATAAATGCCCAGTACCGGCCGATATGTTAACATTAATACGGAGGATTGTTAATGGAGTGGAATTGTATGTAGGGTAATAATTTCTTGCCTACATACTTTAGATGAGCATGGTTAATGACATCATGCCCACAGCATTAACCACAGCTTCAGTAGGACTATTAGTGGGAGGAGAAAGTATAGCAGGGACATCACTTCAGTGTTCATCCTTTTGGCTGCAGCCTGACGCAAGGTCGCGTGACTGTGACAAAATTTTGGTCCGCTGCTAACAACAATCAGAACACACGTCTGTTTTTGTTGCTTCTAAACACCGATATCCAAAAATTGATTACGGGGTTAGAACCATTGATTTCTGTGCAGTTTTTGTAACGCATCCCTGAACAGACATCCTTAAAAATGTTAATATAAACTTTTTACATTCTACACAGTTGCTCAGCCCTCTTTTCTAATGACCACAGTCAAAATCCGCAGTGTTCTGTGTACAACACAGAGCTGACTTACGAGTAGATTATCAGAACTTAAGAAGTCAGTTGTATGAACAGCTGTTTTCGATCATTCTCATCGGACTTTTACAAATACATAAGGTACACGCGTTTTATATGTGAAAAATTAGAGCAAGTCAAGTGGGTCATTAAGATCATAGA
>QNGE01007424.1:0-12867 GCA_008508345.1 Paragonimus westermani | reverse complement strand
AGCAATCGGCGAAATGCTCCGTTGGAATCTGCCCATTCGTTCGTTTGATTTTGGGATTTTCCACCATGCCTCGCCAAAGCCGATCTATCTTGACAATTTCCGGACGCCAATTTTACTCCCCAACAGCAAAAAATTCCGAAGATGCGTTTGGACATTCTCCCGGAGTGACCTTGAAATATTTGAAAAATCCCCCATCCACATCGAATTAGTGTAACATACCATTTTTTGAGACCAAATCTGTAAAGTGAGCGAACTGTCTCCTTCTCTGTTGCGTGCGTCAAAGTTTCATAAACTACGGTCATTTTGTTATTGACTACGTCCTTCTTGCAACAGATTTCACCTTTGTGCTACTGTTTAATTATTCGTTTTTGTGTGGTTTGTGACCATCTACATTGATCGCGCATAACCAAGCGTCCTTCTCACGTATGAGTTGAGAAATATGTATTATTATTATTTGACGAAATCAGGGATTTCACTCAATTCACCTTTAATTGTGTTAGCAGGAATGTTTAGAGACGGAGACGGATGTTCTGACCAGTACGAGTTATCGACATTCTCTTTCACGCTGCGTTCTGCCCTCCATGATTTTCAACAGTTTTAGCAAGGTTTTAGACCTAATAAGGTCCTGGCGGTGTATGAACTGTTTCGCAATTGCCTCGCTGTGGAATTTGAATAATCGCGGGCAGCAGAAATTTCGTGTCTTCGTACAAAGACGGATGCAGGTATATTATGTTAGATCTATTCCAGTAACCTTCGAGAGTATCTTTTAATGCTTTCTAGGTGCGGCTTATCTAACACATTGAATACGATAACATTGTCTGAGCAACGCATCCGTTTCGTGATTTCCGTTACCAATGTGTTGATGAACATACTAGCACTCCGAATGTTACCCATCTTGGGACCTTCGGGCAATTTAAAAATTTTAAACAAAGAGACAACATTCACTTTCAAGGTATCAAGTGCTGTATGACTTGCTCCTAGTTGGGCGAGCTCTGCTTCTAGCTTAGATACCTGAACAAATAAATCCGCCAATGCACTATCAACAGGAACATAACAGTTTTTAGTTTGAGGAATGGCAACCACCAGGTTATCTTTACCACCCTTAAATTGCGGTAACCTTAGAAGAGCCTACATGAATTCTGGACCTAGAACCATTGCCTGTAGGACGATCGACATCAGCTTTAGAGCTCGACATCGTGGCTATGGCATCAGCACATCTTGTATGAAGTGTGGTTCTAGTCACCATGTTACGTAGACATAATGATATTTTAGGATAGAATTGGACGTAAGTGAGATGTGAACAGATTATATATATAGTATAATACCTCAATTAGAAGAGAGACTTCAAATAAAATATCCACGCAGTAATCACTTGCCCTTTTCGAAACACGAGCCTGTTGTGATTTAGAATTTCCGAGCGTCTAGTGGTTGATCAAACGAAGCTTAACCGCGTCTGTAGGTAACCAGCGTCCATAAATTCTGAGCCTGTCGAGCAACCGATTCGGATCCAAAAAGGAAGACGGGCGCATTGGCGAGTTTCTTCATAATAAGGTGCTAATGTTCAGAAACATTGTGATAAACCAAATGGGGGAAGATAAACACATATCTCGAGAGTGAATCGGACAAATATACAAGTTCCCAGATTAGAGGTTTGGGTAAATATGGTCGAATGCAACAGCCGCGTAATGGCGAGGCGGTCAAGCGCAAACGAAATCGGGGAACAAAAAAACAAAGGTCAGGCAGGGCAGAGTAAGGAAGGAGAACTACGCGGGAACGGGATTCCACAAGTGGAAGATATTATGGTTAACTAATACACCAAAATCAACACTCACGGCAAGAATGGTTTGACACGCGCGTAACACGAGCGCTCGTGTCAGATCGCAAGAGAGAATCGTAGATAATATGAAGAATTCCAATGTACAAAGAAGAAAAAATGGGAAGGTAATAAGTGGGGCTGGGAACGTGGTCATCAGCTCTCTATTAACATACAGCAATCATCGAACACTCAATGCAAGCTGCCACTTGAGCACCGGCCCTCGAAACCAGTATTTTTCCCAACACCCATGTGGATGCGGGTTGAGTGTGCTCCGTTGACTGGTTCTTCTGCTTCCGAGCCTTACTTGCTGGAGACGCCGCCACCCTCAGCCCATTAGAAGAGACATACGGATCTTATGTTTGTCCTGGTCGTGCCACTCTCTGTTCTCAAATATGCCTCGTGCACGTGACTGTCAGCTCTTTTCACTTCTGTGCGTACCACGGCCCTCGGCCAAACGGCTACGGGTCGAGGGCAACCAATCAGTAGAACAAGGTCACCAACCTTCACATTTCGTCCAACCATTGTCCACTTATGATACGCCTGGATGGAGGGTGGGCACTGTCTGATCCAGCGTTTCCAAAACAATAGCCAGGTGTTGAGCCTGCTCCCACTCCTTCGTGCACCTTCTCAGCATTGTGATATGATTGCACCTCACGCCCAGGTCCAGTTTCAGGAGCAGCAGATCGCTTGGTCTAAGAACTGAGAGACCATCTGGATCGACGTAGATTAGAACTGAAGGTCTGCCGTTCAGCATTCTCCCTACCTCAATTAAGTGAGCGTAGAGAGCCTCGTTCGACATCACTTGTTCCCTTGTGACGGCCTGCATGACCCGTTCAATTGAGAAACTCATACGTTCTCATGTCCCACCCCCATGGCCGGCAGCGGGAGGATTAAAGTTCCAATCGATATCACGGAGCACTAGGGCCCGATAGATTTCGTTTTGGTCAATGCTAGGTAACTTCCCACTCACCTCTGACTCCGCCCGCACGAAGTTGGATTCGCTATTGTTATACATGACTTCCGGCACACCCCGGCACCGCAGGTTTCTTGGGAAGTTATGTCTTCCTGGTGCATGTCGGACGGGATATGTCACCGTCGACAGCCCTGGATAGAGTGGCGGATAAGTTGGACACGGCTGGCTACACATGTGGCAGAACGACAAGAGGTGTTTCTCAAGTACTCCAGCACGATGACGGAGTCTGTCCAAAGTATGATATCAAATGTTAGTTTGAGTTCACTTACTATAAATATCATAAGTTTGGCCGCCAATATCGTGACTTCAAGTTCTAACCTTAGGATAGACAAGGGCTCTGAAGGTGCAACACGTGAATTCCCCATCAAGAAGCAGCAGAGGATGCTGCAATCTCCCAAGACGTCTCGGAGATTGCCGACAGCTCCATACCCTATCTCGGAAGCGTCGGGAAACATATGCAACTCCGAACGTGTCGGCGTTTTCCCATGGGGTCTGATACAACGCGGTAGAGTAACTGAGTCTGTCGACGCTACATCCAGTGAACAATTTTCCCACTCACCCTAACATTTTCCGTTTGAGGGTGAATCCCATCCGATATTCCGGCCACATAAGCCCTGGAGTAACTTCAGACCGCGGAGAACAAGCGGCGCATCTAACCCCAATGGGTCGTACACCGACGCGATACAGGCTAACAAGCCTCTCCGAGTGAATGGCTTCTTCAGTGAGGGTACGCGTAGCCTGAAACTGTCTTCCGATAAGTGCCACTGGACGCCAAGTGCCTTCTGGTGACTATGATCACCCAGGTGCAGTGTTGCTGACACAGTATATCTGGCAGCGCCTCTGGTGTGTCAGACGCCCACTTTACCAGGTTAAATCCACCCAGGAGGAGCATGTCGCACAAATCAGACGCTAGGCACCTGGCACCTCCGAGCGTATCCACTGATATCAAGCAATCGAGAACGTAAAAATTCTCTAACAAAATGTGACTGGTCAGCTTGCTAAATTGATGCCCATTATCAATTGCAGTCTTCCTGAGTGCATGTGGCGTGCAAAAGAACGAAGAACTAGCCTTGAAAGGTTTTACCATAATCTCATACGCGTCCCGTGAACCAGACGTTGGTTCATTACTCCACCAAAGAAAGCTTAATGCCCACCGGTCTCTTTCAGGAGTCTTCATCTGCAAAACTATTTCCTCTGTATATAGGGACAAGGCTGTCAAACCCTCTGGGAACCGTAACAGCACACCCACTAGGTTGTTCTTCAGAACTGGCCCCCGCAGCAAGACTTTTTTCAAAGGGGCGTCCGTGTATTTTGCCGCACAATCGAACACTATCCGCATCTTCTCAGGTTTATTCGAACCCAGCACCAGGTGGTGAGATAAGTACTACCGGCGAAGGGTCTTATTCTAGCTGGCGTCAATTCTCGAGATATAACCTTTGGTAACGTGTGCCTTAATAACCTTGGCATATTTACGTGACAACATATTATCATGGGAAAATCTTCTATCTAGTAAATTCAGACGTTTCTGAGCCGAACATCGGTTATCGGGAAGGTTTACAGTGTCAGACCGCCACGGCAATTCAGTATCATACCGTCCGTCCTTGAGCGCAACTGTGGACTCTGTAATACGCTCAGCTCGTTGATCATCACGTGAATGAACCACCTCTTCGGAAAGTCCGCGCTTGACAAACTCTGGGGCGGACATATGCTAAACCAATCGTGCTAGCTCAGTACCTCTTAAGCAATAAACTTCAGTCTTGCTGTTTGCTGAGACTGACATGGGGCCTCTCAAGGTCCAACCCAAGATGGCTTTTACAGCGTATAGCTGCCGCCTGCTTCCTACCCGCTGATCTACTACCAAATTTGCTTCCGACACGTCGCAATCTGTTAGTGGCCAGACTTCATCATCCCCAACGAGGAGATGGGCACACGGACCAAGTGGGGCGACCGGTGAACGTCATCCCCGGATATGATTTCCGCCCGTTCAACCGGAAGACCCTTGATAGTGGAAGCCTTGTCGACCCTGATCGTACTTCCATCATCTAAAGACTCCACTCCCAAACTCAGCCCTTGACATTCAATAGTAGCTGTGCTATTCAATGTACGGTTGCTAAGCGTTCGTGCGTATGCTGGCAGCCCCAGTCACTCAGCTAAAGACTCGTCTGAGTGTGGTATAGGACCCGTTATCCAGAAAAGCATGAGTTTCAATTACCCCGACTTCCCTAATTAGTCTGACAGGCACGAACTAAGACTAATCCCTCTTTCATGCAAAGAGGCGGTTCCACAGCTTGACTGCCTCAGTTTGAGCTCAGTTCCGGAATGTGCTGGGTCTGCGTGTATTGAGTTACGATGTCGCCCTCCACATAGAGGCTGTGAACACTGTACGCGGACTCTGCAATACTTGACCGTGTGATTCGGCAGTAGAAAAACGAAGCGTCTCCCTCCTAAGTACATGCTTTCAAATCGCCGGCATGTTGGCAACTCTTGATTGTCACCACATACTGCGCATTTGTGTGGATTATTTACCACTCTGATGACGGTTGGCACACGCAGCGTCTGTTGGGAATCCTCGCAGAAACGCATGGTCACATTTCCACCGATGCGGCCTTGGAATGACCGTGCGATTAGTTGACCATATAGGTTACCAGAAATCGAGATTCTACTCTCTATAAACCCAGGTAAGTCGCTGAAAGAAGGCACCCGACCAGTGTTCATCACAGAGTCTGCCACTTCCGCCCATCTCTCTTGCAATGGAAAGGAAGTATGTCCACGATACGCAGAAGGTTGGTTGGGTAGCTCAATTCAGATGAATGGTTCGTTTGGGGTAGCGCCATCTGCCATTCCTTCACCTGAGTGACTAAACGCTAAAGACCCCCGGTGTCTCCCATGGCGATCCTCGTGTCGTTAAGCCCTTCCGTGGTGACAGCCTGATTTCATGAAGTTTATCGATTCGTCACCTCTATATTATGTTCGCATCGGTAAAACCCGCTTCGGTAGGTGGCATTACGCAGTGCTGGATGGCTGTCTTAGTTCGACCCCCAAAATAATAGTTTAGGTAGGCAACTCTTGTCCACTTTGAACTCAGAATCCCACATGAAGCTGTAGGATTCCAAGAGCCATCTTCTAAAGGGTTCTAGCTCGAATTTTGACAGGCCCACGCTGATAAATAAATCGCACATATACTGCTCCATAGAGCTCCATTGTAACCCGTAAGTATGAGGTCAATATGACGTGCTAAATGGGAGGGCGTTTGAATCTATCCTCCCAGTTGGCTTCTCAGTCTTGTTAAACATAGACACTTCCTTCACCCTCCTGCGAAATTCGAATTGTGCCTTTATAAATTTGGCCCCTTCTTTCATTCTCAAAGAAGCTGTCGACCACCACCAAATTCCACTCGAGTGAACGACGAGTTATAGCGGGGAAAATGTTAGCTCGTTTTGCTACACACGCCGCGTTCTCCGGTGGGCCTGTCACAGTCCCAGCAGCTAACCCTGGGCATGGTCCTGCTTAGCTCTAGGGGCATGCTACAACCATTTGGTATGGCAGACAACTCAACAACCCCAGACACGTCCCTGTCTCTGGGAATCCTTGGAAGAAAATAGCACAGACAAAGAATGAACTGAGGCAGGAACAAATAAGTTTTTCTGTCGTCATCAGTATGGACCATTTGGAGATAACCGCTCAACCGTTGAAAATAGAGAATAAGACTATCCATCACGGGGAAAGGAACAGCAGGCAAGTCCAACGATACCGTTGTACTTGGGGAAGCTTCGGCCGATTGGTAGTCAGGGGAACATCCTTGTACATCACGTGTGTCAACTTCGATTTGCTCATAAATTGTAGATAGAACCAGCAACTACCAACCAGGTGGCCGACAGATTTTGTTTCCACAAACGCGAATATATCGACCACTGCCAAACTGGAACGACTAGAGGTTGACCAAATAACGATTAGTCTCCTCGCAACGCCTATTGGTCAGATGGATCCACGAGAGCCGCGTCTGTAGTTAACGAGCGTCCATGAATTCTGAGCCTGTCGAGCAACCGATTCGGATCCAAAAAGGAAGACGGGCGCATTGGCGAGTTTCTTCATAATAAGGTGCTAATGTTCAGAAACATTGTGATAAACCAAATGGGGGAAGATAAACACATATCTCGAGAGTGAATCGGACAAATATACAAGTTCCCAGATTAGAGGTTTGGGTAAATATGGTCGAATGCAACAGCCGCGTAATGGCGAGGCGGTCAAGCGCAAACGAAATCGGGGAACAAAAAAACAAAGGTCAGGCAGGGCAGAGTAAGGAAGGAGAACTACGCGGGAACGGGATTCCACAAGTGGAAGATATTATGGTTAACTAATACACCAAAATCAACACTCACGGCAAGAATGGTTTGACACGCGCGTAACACGAGCGCTCGTGTCAGATCGCAAGAGAGAATCGTAGATAATATGAAGAATTCCAATGTACAAAGAAGAAAAAATGGGAAGGTAATAAGTGGGGCTGGGAACGTGGTCATCAGCTCTCTATTAACATACAGCAATCATCGAACACTCAATGCAAGCTGCCACTTGAGCACCGGCCCTCGAAACCAGTATTTTTCCCAACACCCATGTGGATGCGGGTTGAGTGTGCTCCGTTGACTGGTTCTTCTGCTTCCGAGCCTTACTTGCTGGAGACGCCGCCACCCTCAGCCCATTAGAAGAGACATACGGATCTTATGTTTGTCCTGGTCGTGCCACTCTCTGTTCTCAAATATGCCTCGTGCACGTGACTGTCAGCTCTTTTCACTTCTGTGCGTACCACGGCCCTCGGCCAAACGGCTACGGGTCGAGGGCAACCAATCAGTAGAACAAGGTCACCAACCTTCACATTTCGTCCAACCATTGTCCACTTATGATACGCCTGGATGGAGGGTGGGCACTGTCTGATCCAGCGTTTCCAAAACAATAGCCAGGNAGGTACACTTGTATCAAGAGGGGTCTGAATTTCAGTTGCGCGCAGTGCAACATCGAATCAAAAAGACGGCCTGACAGTTACCAAGTGTTGTTGACGGGAATCCCCATGGAAAGGGTTTCACTCATGAATCCGTAGTTTGGCAGCTGTTTTACTCTCAGGGGTGTGTTTGCCGGTCTGTTGTCACTTGGATGAAAGCACCTTAATAATCACTGTAAGCATGGCTGATCAGACAGCGGGATTCATTCGACGGCAGGCTCCTTTTAAACTGTGTTGAAGACTCGCTACTTCCCAAGACAAAAACACGCATGACATTGAGCGGAAAATTTTTCCATCACCAAACTAGTACTTCGACACACTACAATTTTCCCACCAGTACTTTTTATTTACAACTGATATAATGTAGGTCTTGTGCCCGAAATTTTGATCGCATTGTTTCAGAAAATATCTATATTCAAGGATTCGCGCCGAAGTGACCCTTTTTCTATTGGATTGACCGTCAAGCCTAATGCATGTGACAGTCATAATTGTCACGGACTAATAGGTTGAGGAAGTTCCCATACGACAGTTTAATCGCATTTTGTGAGGAAGCTTTCTATGGTAAAATTAACAAGTATATCAAGGGAGCCTACAAATTCCTTGCCATATACCAGCAATTAATAAAGATCTAGCGGGATATCTGAAGAAAAAGCTGATACCACTATTGGCACCCTCAATCACATGAGCAGAATATCATCCAGCCGAGTAGCCCGAAAATAATATGAAGTAACAGTGGGTTAGCGCATCCGGGGACGTGTCCAACTGAGCAGTCCAAGTTGCATATTGAGGTGGTGAAACTTGCGCGTCAGCAAGTTATCCATGACTGATGTTGTGACAAACGGTTTTTGGCCTGTCACAAGGACAATGAATCTGAGGTTTACGTCACGCTGTCTACGACCACACCAGTCGTGCAGTTGAAAAAGTGTCTCAAGGGTCACTAAGAAACCTGCGGTGGCCAGATGTGTCAACCCATGAATAATAAGCGAGTTCGGTTATCGAATTGGTACACCGGCAACAGTTTGGCGGTAAAACTCAGGGTATTCCTAAGCTACTGAGGCTGCCTTGTTAAGTGAGTTTTTGCCGGACTGCGGCAATTTGGTGGACAGTGCTGTAGTGAATGCGCGGATGCCAAAAGGCCGGAGTTTTGGGTACCCTTAGTGCTACGTGGTGATGATGGTGATTTCGAAGAGAACGATGTTTATAACACTGGAAAGACGTCTACACCGTGTGAGGGGGAACTGAGTAGAGGCTATCAAGAAGCTACCGATATACATAAAATTAAAGGGTTGAGCAGTCTTCATGAAATTGAAAATGCGACCAATTGTTCGGGCTCGCTTCATCAAACACATAGCGTGAGTGTGCACCAAGCGCCATGTGTTAGACACGCACTCAAGTTGACCTCTTGATCAGTGATGTGCGCAGCAATACAGTGGTATCGTGACCAGTGGAGATTACTGACAGAAGTGTCATCAGCGAAACTGTGCGTGGGATTCAGCTGGATAGAATTCACTGGGAAAAGCCTCATTCCCCCAACTTTTGAAATAGCTATGAAACGGCAAAGCTTGTACGAATTGAACACAAGTGTACCTGTGGTTGACCACGGTAAACGAGACGTGTACCTTAGAAGCGACATCAAAAATATGAGGACATAACAGGGCCACACTCATACTGGCCAAAACGACACAAAAGGGCGAATTCATCATTTACCTTGGGAATGCTGGTAAAAATATGCAAGGCCCGCGCGTTCACAGAACGGACTCAGGGTTTGCGGTGGTGCAACAAAGAACAGGCTATTCAAGTATGGTTTGTACTGAAGAATCTGAGGTGAGGTTAACCATTTTCCCCTGGCTACTTAGAGTGTTTTTCATCAAGAGTAACAGAAACTGAGGTACAAGTGTACAATGAGCCAAAAATCGCCCAAGGTAAGGAAGAAACCCTGCGGTTCCTGTAAGGTTTGATCTGTGGTAAGATTTTAGCCCTCGATTGGTCTAAGGCGAGTAGCTGTGACGAAAGTAGAGAAAGATGCGTGAGAATGGTTCACGCTTACTCAACAGCACTTGGGAGCATTACGAAGAAAATATGCCTGGAACCTTCACGTACGTTAAAGCGTATTCCAACTGGTGCAAGCGGGACAACCTTGACGATTAGCGTAATCAATGATTTTTCGAGACGGTGCAATAATCTGTTGAATGCAACTGTTTTCGCGACTGAGGAAATTGATATGGAGTCCACATCCTCATCCTGTAGCAGGTATGCGGAGAAGCGTTCATCTGGAACGTGTAAGCGGGAAAACACAACTGCAGCTTGGACACCTAGAGACACCACACGATCGCTGGAAACTGCGCCGCTGTGTCTACAAAGCAATCCGTAGAGATAGGCAGGTCAAGCTTGCGATCCAAGGAGTGAGTTGCGTTCCGACACCGTCACAAAAGTGAGAATTTAGTTTCAAAAGTATAACGAGTATCATAACAAACGATGACTCGCGACCAACAAAATTACTTTGCATAATAGTTGTCACAAGTTGTGTCTGACGGCAAAACTTTTCAGGTCGATTTCCTATCCTCTTCGAAGGCTAGATACTTCGCATGCTCTTCCTGTGAGTTTTATCGTCTCCCTGACCCACCTTTCTGAAATAGTGAACGCACATAAGTACTCCTGTCACCAGTAAGTCGAACCCACTGGGCGTGATCGCGAAAAAGTTTTGGTTTCGTCTGGAGTTGAACTTGCGTGGATAGCTAGGGGTGTACCGGCGGGGCAACATACCCGCGCCGAGCACTAAAATTTCGGGCAGATTCGTAGTGGCCGAATCAATCACACGGCGGAAATGACAAAAATGTGGTGAAACCAGGGGAGAGCTGTGGCGAAAACGCATAGATGCAGAGGGTCTGCGTACAACCAAAACCGGATACGTATGAGCAAACATGGAACCACTTGCTGAGGAGTCAGGGTTCGTTTAATTGAATAGGCCGCCACGCGAGAGATGGATAGTGACAGAAAGTAGGCTCGGACGGTGGCCGATAGATAATTTCACACACTACGTGGTATGATGCACACTGAGCGTCAGTAGATCAGCAGATACGCTGATCTAAAATATTTCACCATGCAGCTACTTGACAGGACAAAAAATTCACACAGACGAGGAAGACAGGGATGGTGTGCAGTAACCCGCGTTTATTCTTGTTCCCAGCTCGAATAAAAAGCGATGGTGATACTTTCGAACAGATGTACAGGTGTAGTTGACAGGATGATATGCAAAAATGTGCAAAAATGGGTAACAAAAGATGAACAGTGGACACTACAGATTAAACAACTGCTCACCTCTCATTACTCACAACCTATTTTTAAGAAATCAACTCGTTCAATTGATTGCCACTTTGGTGCGTTCTGCAAACTGTACGGCATATTCCTGAGTTACCTTCCGGAGTCTGTTTTGCGCAACCGCACACGTTGTGGCGCCTTCCAAGATTTCCGTTGGTGAGTGTGGTTGGTTTTCCCAGTTGCTCTGTACAGTGTTTTTTTTTGATGACTCGTTAGCGATTCAATTTTTTTCCAGCTAAGCAATGACAAAAGGTACCACCTCATTCGGTAAACGTCATAACAAGACGCACACGCAATGCCGCCGATGTGGTCGCAAAGCATTTCACATTCAGAAGAAGACCTGTGCTTCCTGCGGCTATCCTTCAGCAAGAATTCGAAGTTATAATTGGTCTGAAAAGGCCCGTCGCAGGCGCACCACGGGGACTGGCCGTATGCTGCATTTGAAGAGTGTTCACAGGCGTTTCAAGCATGGGTTCCGTTCTGGGCCACCCAAGCCTGTGAAAGCTGGTTAAGTTTGCCTAAATAAACTTTGGTGTGCTACCTTCGCTTTTTTGGTCCATGGTTGAAAAGTGGTTAGTTCCTCGTGTATGTAGACCTTCAGTCGTTATCGTTATGTGCGAACAGTGATCGGAGAAGAACCAATGGGAAGGTAATAAGTGGGGCTGGGAACATGGTCATCAGCTCTCTATTAACATACAGCAATCATCGAACACTCAACGCAAGCTGCTACTACAACAAGTGGTATTCGACACAAACCAGATAAATCTTTCTGTATACTGTTTTGGCACTGTGGTAGACTTTCGCCGAACGTATGAGAAATGATTTATCTTCCCAGGATCTTGACCGTGCGGAGGCTACAGTATTGTCACCCCGATATGAGTTATCCAGCTGATTTGGGATCGTGTGAAATAGGGTTTGTGAACGGACGATGCCACGTTTCAGCACCTGAATCAACGCCGTCCAAACCAGTGAGGTTTATCAGAAATTCACGGGTTGAATTATGGCCTTATTGAAATGCATGCAAACTGAAGTGACGGGAACAAGTTTTTGTCGGCCGAACTGGCTGTAGGAACTTAGAAAATAGAAGTAAGGTTGAGACTTTTCTAGTTAAACGGTGAGAAAACTGGCAGTCTCAGTTCAAGCTCGGGTGACGCGGAGGTGAATTTGCGTGTGAAAGTCGGACAGTTATTCCTTAAACGTGGATCCTAAAGTCAAAGTGGTGAAGATGTTTCATCAACAGAACGACGAACGATACGGCGGCGACTGAAAACTCAGGGGTACATCCACTGTAGTTTTGTGTTAAGTTTGTGTAAGCTTCGTCCACAGATGGAGGCTTGTACTCGCCATGCAGCAACAGCCGCGGTAAATAGAAAGAGAGGCCTACACGGCTGGATCACGGGAACACAGGGTTAAAATTCCATCGGTTTTGGGTGGGGACTGATCTCAGGTCTTATTTTTTTGGCGTAGAAGGTTCACTATGAACGAGCAGGTATGTTGCGTTTTTGCCACCAAGGGTTGACTGGGACGATTCCGAATGGGTTTGTTCACTGGGGTCACTCAACGCTTTGGCTGTGTATCTAACTTGTCATTGAACCGGCGAAGGTAGCTCGACTTTCGATGTCAGCGAGGTGATGGGTGTGTTGTAAAGTTTGCAAACTCCCACCCACTGGCTCCTGTCGATGGTAACATAGTAAGCCGGCTGTCTGGGGGCGATAGGTTGAAAAACCTGACAGACACCTAGACGACTTGCTTAGTCACTGAGGGAGA